>VYZW01027512.1:19290-146313 GCA_013401315.1 Balaeniceps rex | reverse complement strand
AATTTCCCCCCCCCCCCGCCCCCGCCTTATGGTGACATGTGGGCAGTAGGAGCAGCCAATTGCCGTGTTTACCCGCTTCCTGCTTTTCTGGAAAGTCAACAGGTTTTAGAGGCTTAGGCTGGCTGGGAATTAAGAAACTTGTACTGGTTTAACTAAGGTCGTTGGCGGACAAATGGGATGTAACTGTGGGGTTTTGGGTTTTTTGCTTATTAAGGAGTTGCTGTGCCAGGTTCACCCGCCCTGCCCCTCCGCTCCCACCATGCAGGCTGGTCCCCTGCCTTTCTCCAAGCCCTCTCCAAGAGGAGGACATCGCCACAGGCAGGCAGCAGAGGACTAAGATGTCCCCAGGCACCCAAATGCCTTGCAGAGACCATGTCCGTCACTGCCCTAAAGTGGTCACAAACCCATCCAGGCGCTTTGGTTTGCACGGCAGCCCAAGAGGTGCAGGTGGACCTGATGCCGCCCCATTCCCAGGCGGTCATCACGAGGTGCACCAAGCCTTCTGCTTTGGGCTGAGACCCCAGAAACCCGCTGCTCTTTGGGCAAGTCCTGGTGGTTGCACCTCCAGGAGGTACCCACGGGCTGGGATAAGACCTGGAAGGTCTTATCTGCTCACGGCTTTCAGACCTTTCTTCTTTTGGTGGTTCATCCATCACTAGTTAACAGGGTACCCTTGCGAGGCTGGCTTTCTTTGTGCGGTATCTTTAACCTCCTGCAAGTAAATACCCTTTGTACACATGTATCTCGCTCCCTGATAACGCATTGTATTCCTCCCACCACCGAAAGCACCGGTGGCATGAGGAGAAGCAGTCCATTTAGATAAAAAGCAATTAGCACCTCCCAGGCTGGCTTGGTATATATTGTTAAAGAAAAGGGCCCTCGCAGGAGGCTGGTGAAATTCCTCCTGGCTGGAAAGAACAATAAAAAAGAAAAAGGCTGAGGTTATTTCAAAGGAAACCTCTCCTACAGATTTGGAGATGCTGGGTTTTTTTCTGAAAGTCAGGCAACAAAACCGTATTTTCTTGCAGTTTTAGGCCAGGAGGTAGGTTTTGCTAAACAAGTTGTTGTGGTCTCTTGAGAATGGGAGAAAAGTCAGTAAGAAGCTCAAAAAAAAAAAAAAAAAAAAAAAAAAAAAATCACATCTTTCATTTGCTTCCCTGGGGTGTGGCCCTGGTGCACCCTCCTGGCCAGCCGCCTGCTGCCCGGGGCAGGTTTGGGGTGGGTGCAGGAGGCGTCTGGGGGTTGCAGCGTGGGGACTCGGCCCAGCAAAATATTTTTGACTTATTTTATAGCCCACTCCCCTCGGTTATATCATTATACATGATGGGCTTTAACAACACCGGGCGAAGCAGTTCCTGCAAGTCTCTAGGAAGAGCCATGTATCTTCATTTATATGTTAATTCGCATTAAATAAATGTCACTATAAACAACTTGTATCTCGGGAGAAGGTGGAAAACATATGGGCGTTTGCCAACCAGGGGTTATTAATTTTACACTTTCCATCTGGAGCCTATAAAGGGTCCATTCTCAGAAACAATAAAGACCCAAGGTCACCGGAGAGCGCGGGGAAGGCCACCGGCAGGGCTCTGCCGGGTGCGATGCGAGAGCCATGGAGCCTTTGTTCCAGCTCTAAGGTGCACAGGCCCACGTTACGAGCGCCTCGTCAAAGCCCGCCTGCACGCCGGGGCATGCTCTCCTCTCCTTACGAACCATCCCGCCCCCGGTAAACCCCACGAAGGAGCTGGCGCTGGTGCCAGGAGGAGGCGCACGAAGGGACACCTTGCTGGCGGGGGGCCAGGGAGGAAGCACGGAGCTTCCCCCGGCGATGCTGGGAACACGATGTGCTGCTGCAATGTCTTCCCCTGCGCGGGGAGGGAAGGGTTGATGCCCCGCACCTTGCAGAGGTCCAGCCTGCACGGCCATGGGCGGGAGGAGCAGGGAGCTCGGTCGCTTGGAGGACGTGGGCGGTGGGACGCAGTGATGTTAGTTTTTCATGCAAACAGTAACAAGATTGTCCCCAAAAGATCATCCCTTTCCATTTTCCTTAAAAGCTGCTGCAGGAAAAATATTAAAAAGTCCCAAGGAAGGGGAACGGGCCCATCCCCAGCACCCATGGGCTGGGGACGCGGTTCCGAACCCCGCTCTGCCTCCGGGGCTGGGGACACCGCTCTGCGCTGGCCACCCCAGAGGTCAGCAGAGCCGGCGGTGGGGCAGTCACACCTGCTAAAACCAGGCCCACGGTGACAAAAGTGACAGCAAACACTCTTAAATGCCGCGACGTTGCTGCCGCTTTTCGGACGCTTGTGCAAGCGGCCCCGCGCCCCTCGCCCGCCCCTCTGGCTCCTCCTAACCTGTCGTCTTCTTGCTTTCCGTGGTTCTTGTTCCCTTTCTCCTCCTTTTGTTGCAGGCCTTGTTTGCTTTTCTCACCGCCTGCCCCTCTCCCTTCTCACCCCCGCGTTTATTGGATTTCTCTCCTCTTTCTTGTTTCTCCCCGGTCCCTTCCTTCACCCGCTTTCCCGAGCAGGAAACAAAACTCGGTGGTGTTGGCGTTGGTTGGATGAACTTTTGACCCTCCTGGGTGATGTTTGAGTGAATTTGAGACGTGGTTGCATAAACGTGCCTCTGGCCCTAGCACCTGGATCACAAACGTCCTCCTCCCGGGTGGCCCGTGGTGCCGGGGCGCCGCACCGGGCTTGGCAATCGCATCCCGGCGGGACCTGAGCTGCGGAGAGGAGAGCAAGGGGTGACCCTGGTATTGCTTGCGGATAACCGTGCAAGGGCCAAAACAAGCATTGGCAATGAGTCTGTCGGCCTCAAAGGCAAAGGCAACCCAAAACCGAGCAGATGAAGCTGTTCTGAAGCACCTTCACTGGAAACAGCTTGCTATTTTTAATATTTTTTTTTTTCAATTCCCTCCCAGTCTCCTGGCTTTTCTAAATCTCCCAGTGTTTCAGCCAGGAGATATTATTCCCTAAACCAAGAGGCCTTTTGTTTAAAAAAAACCCAAAAAAACCAAACCCCAAACCAAACAAAAACCCTCAGCTTAAGTTATCGCAGGAGAAAAATGTCAAAAAAACCCCAGATTCTTCTGGGCATCCAGATTTTATTCCAAAAAGTGAGTGAGGGGCCAGATTTTTAAAGGACGTCTCGACTTTTAGTGGGGTCTGCCGCAGCGCCGGGGTGTTCTGGAGATGCTCCCTGGATACTGGCCATCTCGGCATGTAAATATCTTTTAAAATTGGTTCCCTAGGAGCCTTGAAAGCCACCAGGACTTATGCTCCTAAGTCATTTCGGAGAGCTGAAAACGTCGACCCGGAGCTCAAAGTAGGGCTTCATTTCTTTGGGTGTGGGGGGGGGTTGATTGAAAGTTGATTTACTTGCTGTTTTGGGGGAGGGAAAACTAGTTTGGTGGTTTTTTGAAGAACATTTTGAGAGGAAGAATCACCAGGTGGTTATTTCTCAAGAAGGCTGTTTCGGAGGTGGTCAAGTGCAATCACTTTCTAGCCTCCCCCAGCCCGTAAAAGGGGAAAAAGGATGTAAATAATAATTTTTTCTGTAACCAAAACAAATCCAGCCCTGAAACGAAGGGGATGGCGGGACACGAAGCGTACTGAGGGTGGCGTTTGGTGCTGCGCCGGGCTGCCGCGCGTCGCTTCGCCCTGCGGCGGGGTTTGCGTGCCGAGAGCCGGTGTGCCCTGGCTCGCAGGTATCCCGTCCCCACCTGCCGCGATAAAAACCTTCCCAGGGGAGTTTCTCCCACCCAATTAAACACAACCACGCCGGCTGATTTCCGAAGGCACATGGGGTTTTTTTCCAGACATATACGGCTAGCCGGCCTCTCGCCGGGTATTTCCATACCGCTCCCGGCTCTGTCCTGCCCCGTTCCCAGTCCGAGCTGTCCCGTAACAAATCTATTCAGGGAGGCCTCTGAAAAGGGAGAAAGAAATGCCATCCATTCAGCCGCCCCGCTCCTTCTGACACCCTCTGTCTCCCCATCCAGTTCATAAAGGACTTTCTGTTGGTTCGCAGCAACCAGGGAGCAGGAATGCCGCCGGGCGATCGTGGTTTATGTCGCCTACAAAACGCCAACAGTATGGGGATCAGATGACCCTGGACGTGTTTATTGTAGTAGGGGAAATTAGCAATAAATAAAGGCAAGTGGGCAGAAGAAAACTGGGACCCTCTGGGACTCTTGTGTCTATAGGGTCAGAATCAAAAGAAGGCTTGATTTGCTCCTATAATTTAACCCAGCCCCTGGGCTCCTTTATCAGAGCAAGGACAAGGACATGCTAATCTGAGTGCCCATAATTTAACGGAGATATACTGTACTTACACTGTGCGTTTCGAGGCGGCTGGATGGTCCCGCGGGGCCCCCGCTCCTGGCCGAGCCGGCGTTCCACGTGAGGCTGGCTGCGGCAGGCTTGCCTTTGGGTGCTTGGAGACTATTTGATGCCCGGGTGGGGTTTCTGGCCCGGGCTGCCGGAGCACCGGGGGGTTTTAGGGCACGTTTTCTCATTGGGATGCCGATTTTCCCCATCCCGTGCCTGCGGCGTGGCGAAGCGGGGAGCCGGGCGTCGCTGCCTCGTCTCCAGGGGATGGGGATCCACCGCGGGGTTGAGCTCGGCCATGGAGGCATCGTGGGGGGTTCTGAGCCCTCTCTTCTCTCACACCCCCAGCGCTCACCCCATCCCGTCCCGGCGGAGGGGGGGGCACCCCTGCAGAGCCCGGCCCTGCTCCATCCCACTACAAAGACGGACACTGGGCACCCTCCCCTCCGGGCCCTTATTTAGGAGGTTAACTGGATTACCGGGCGGCTAAGTGGTGTGTGCGCGGGTAAATGCAGTGCTGGATGAGGTCCCCAAGGCCCTGCGCTCCCGGGAAGGACCGGGAAAATGCCCCTCTGCGAAGTGCCACCACCAGGTCCTGCTCCTGGGGCTGCCGGTGGCTTCGTGCCGGGCTGGGAGACCTGGGCTTTGACTTGCATCAGCCTGGGAGAGGCGGTTTTTTTCCTCCCTTCAAAACTACCCGCTTGCCTTGTTCCTAAGATACTTTCCCCTTCACCGAGGATTGTTCTTCCCATGAAAAAAAAAAAACAACAAAATGAACAAAAAACCAAAAAAACGCTGGGGTTTTCAATAATCTGGGATGGCAGAGCAAGCCAATAAATTCTCTGCTTGAAAGATGAAAGACTACAGTTAAAGAAAAAAAGAAATAAACCTCACAAACCCCTCTCCCCCCAGCCCCTGGGTGCTGTACCACAGGTGTCTGCGGCTCCCAACCAAACAGCCCCCTGCCCGCGAAAGGCGGGGGGTAACAAAGCGCTTTCTTTCCCTTGTAAAGCTCTCCCTCAATGACCAAAAAAAAATTTCAGCCTGGTTATTTTTTTTTTCTTTTTTTTTTTTTTTTTTTTTTTTTTTTTGGTTCGCGTGCGTGCACAGATGCTTTTATCTATTCCCGCTCTGCAACTGCGCCGTAAGATCAAGGCACTCGCAGTTTTTGGCTCCGGCAGCCCGCAGGTGCAAGGGCGAGACCCGATGGGTTCCCATCAGCTTCAACGTCAGTGCCCGGCGGCTTCGGAGGGGTTCCTGGCCAAAAACCTGGCGGTGGCCGGCAGGCCCCTCGCTGTCTCGCGGCAGTGACCCGTGTGCGTGGGCAGCCTGCGTCTGCAGTGCCGGCATCACCGCATCCTGCTGCCCCGGGAGCGATGGAGCCGCCGGGAAAACGCCTTCCCAGGTGCCTGCTCCCACACCTTCCCCGCCGAGGGGGTGGTGGGGAGCAATTAGGGACCCAGCGAGGGGCAAAAGCCTCGTTATGTAAAATAAAACGTTAAACCAGGTGATAATGGAGGAAATTAATAATGCCCAGAAGATGTTAAAGGTAAATATAATTGTAATGTAAACAGAAGGGCTTTAAATATTGGCTTTTATGTGGCAGCTGCTCTCGAAGCACCTGCTTTAGGCTCTTATTCACAACAGTAATTTACAGGCAGCAGCTTTTGTTGCGTGGCACAAAAAAAATTTGAAATATCCCTATATTCCTATTGTCTTGGGTTTTTGCCCCTTCCGTTTCCTCGCGCGGGAGGCGTTACTGACTGCGCGTCGTCCCGGCCCGCTGAGGTGCGGTAATGCTGTTACCATCCCGATGCCGGACCGCAGACCGCAAAGGGAGGCATAAAAATAAAGCCCCCGGCCCTTGCTGGGAGCAGCTGGTGTTTTCTTTCCGGGCAGCCAGGTTTTTCGGAGCCAAGATGCTCGTGGGGCTGGGGGGGTGCAGGAGCTGGGGGTCCCCCAGCTCGGGGGGACAGAGCCTGCAACAGCAGCGCTCTCTCGGCTCGAAATGTTCCTGCCTGGGCTTTGTTTGGCCGGCTAAATACGGGATGGCCGTGGCGAGGTGGAGGATGGAAACAGCGTTTGGGTGAAGCGCCGTGGGCTAAAAGTGCTGATTTTCTGCTTTTACACAAAAAGCTGCTTTTCTTTTTGGAATATATAGTTGCATATTTGGGAACTGCCCTGTCCCTATTATTTTTTTCCCCCTATAGAGGATTACACGCCAGCCCTGGCAGCGGCGGGGGGAGATGCTGGGCTTCGCCTGGCACCGGGGCCGGCGGCACCACCTGCGCCGGGCGCGTTTATGGCCCCGGCGCCAGCCACCGGCGAGTCCGTAGTCCGGCCGTTAGACGTGTTTGCCCTCGCTGCCTTACCCTGCCCCTTCTTTTGCAATAGGTGTTTTCTCCCCTGCAATGAAAATGGTGCAATTTTTTGGCAGCAGGTTTTCTCTGGGCCCCCGCGGTGCTCAGCTCGGCGATGCACGGTGCAAGAATTGCAGGAGTGCCCGTGACTATAGAAATAATCGCAGTTCTCAGGTTTTTTGCACGCTTCGCTTATTTTAAAATGCCGGTTTCCAGAGTCGTGTCGTTCTGCGATGAGCCTCTCGCATTCACCCAAAGAAAAGTGAGCTTTTCCCTCCCTGCTTCTTTTTTTACAGCCTCAAAACCCATGAGGGAAGCAAAAATCACACCCACCCAGGGTTTGTTTTTTTTTTAATTATGTCCTTTTAAAGGTCATTCCATCACTGGGTATTAGTTTCATGGAGTGCTTTCTGAATGCTGGTCGTTAGCAGCAAAGCATTTCCAAAGCAAACTCGACTCTCGGGAGCGGGACGGGGCGGTGGGTGCCCAGCAGAAAGGTCCTCCCGCACCCCGGCAGCTTTTTCACGGCGATGAAAAGTTTTGCCTCCGTACGGGGCTGTGGTTTCTAATTCTGCAGAAGTCCTGCAGAGCCGAGGGCTCGCATCGCACCGGGCTTGGGGGCCGGAATGTTCCCCCAGCCGCAGCGATATCAGGGGGCACGGTAAACTTTTACCTTAAAAGAGCTGCGGGGATGGATAAAAGATGTGCCCGGGCTTCGTATTTGCTTTCAGATTAGTGAAGAATTGGCTAGGACAGCAGGTTTTCTGTTGACTGTGAAAACAAGCGTGGCCCTGGCCGCTCCTGCCCTGGGCTGAACCCGGTGGGGGGACGAGCCCCACACCGGCAGCGCGCGGGCAGGGTCCCTGCCCGCAGCTGGGTGCGGGTTAAACCTGGCAGGAGCCCTTCTCTCGGGGTGGGACGGCAAAGGCTGGCAGCGGTGGTGGCTAGCACAAGCCAAACCTGCGCTGGGGCGGTGAGCCCACCGATGCTGGGGGGTGGCCGGGAGCCCCGCTCGGCTCTTTGCTACTCCAGGATGTTTTTAAAAAGTAGTGAACGTACAAACAGGGGAGGGAAAGAGCACTCGGGTAGCGTGGCTTAGGCTCATGATAGAAAATTCAAACAATATTAGACTCAAAAAGTCAACATTAGACACACTTCTACTAAGGACCTACAAACAAACAGAGTTCCTCTGTACACACATTAACAAACACAGCGCGGATGATGATGGCTGCTTTCACCTTTTCACTGCCTCCGTCTTCTGCCCGGGCGTTGCGGTGGCTATCGGTGCTTCCCAGCACGGGGGAGGCTGCGCCGCGCAGGGCTCTCGCTGCTCGTGCTCCTCCAGCCCGGCCACCGCTTCCCTGGCTGCTGAGCCTCCCCTGGGGTCAGCACGTCCCCTGGGGTCAGCATGTCCCCTGGGGTTTTGTCCCTCCGTGTGCAGAAAAGTCAGGAAGAGTTTGTGCAGGGCGAGCCGGGGAGCTGGCAGCGTTGGGATGAACCCCGCGGCAGAGCAGGGAGCGGTGCCGGCTCCCTTCCCCGCTTGCTCGGCAGGTTTTGGACCTCGCCGGCAGCCGGCTGCTGCTGCTCGGGTTTGCGATAAGGATGAGGAGCATGAACTGAGCCTTCCCTGAGCCTGGCCCGTGCTGCAGCCTTGGTGGCAGAGCAGCTGGGTGGGTTGCAGGTGGACGTTCGTGGTGAGGCAGGAGGGCTAGACCCACAGGCAGACGGACAGACAGCTAGCCCTGGCTACGCCTGCACCCGGCATCGCTGTGCTGCGGCAGAAGCCGCGGTTGCTGCTAACAGAAATGAGACGCCTCGGGCGCAGCTTGAGGTCTGATTTTTCCATGGCTTAGCGGCCATCCTTGGGGCTGGATGTTTCCCACCTCTGGAGGGAGATCAAGCCTCTCCTCCCCGAAGCCGAACCGCCCAGCCTCCCCCAGGCCCCGCCGCTTAAGGAACGACGCGGGAGATGATCTCCTTGGAAAATCTGCCCTTAAATATTGAACTGAATAATGAGCCCTGCATTTTGGGGAAAGGAAGAGCAAAGGGAGCCCTTGGGCTCTGCTGCCGCTCTCTCCTCTTCCGTGTTTCCTCCCGGAGATCGGGGGGAGCGAAGGGAAAGCCTCCCTCCTAAAGAGCATCCTAATTGTCATTGCCCCCGCGCCAGGCAGTCGATAGCACCCAGCAGGCGCATCCTGGGCGGCCGCCGCTCCTCCGAGTCCCTGGTAATGCAATGCTCTTCCCCAGGATCAAGGTATTAAGGTTTAGGTTATTTGTATTGATTTTATGTGCTGCCATGCTGTGTCAGTCACGCTCATATTTGTGGTTCACAAATTCCTCCTTTAAATGTCACAGCCGTTTCATCTCCCTCTGCCATCAATACTTCCAGCCACGGGGGCTGTTTATTAACCCCCGGCGCCGGCGTCGGCTCCTCGCGCCCGTATTGCTCTTCTGCTTTCCAGACCCCTTTTTATTAGCAAAAAGGGAAAACAGAGTTACTTCCCCACGGAGGGAGAGGGCCTCCCGAAAGCGCGTCTCCCCGCCGCGGGCGCGTCGCGCCGTTCCATTTTTGGGCCCTCTAGTGGTTAATGCCATTTTTGGATGAAATTTCGGCATTTCCCCGGCGCTGCGGCGACGTGTGCGGCGGCGGGTTTCCTCCTGGCAAAGCCGGGAGCGTGTTTGGATAACGTGATTGCTGAGCAAGCGAGTGCAAAGAAAACGGCGGAGACGGCTTCATCGGGAGCCCGCCTCGCCCAGGGATTCCCCCGGAAAAGCGGGAGCGGGTCTGGCACGTCACCCAGCCCGGAGCCCCGGCTACCCCAACGCCCTGCCCTCTCCGCGAGGCGACCGGGGAGCCCCACGGATACCTCCGCACCTACAGGGATAACGGCTGTATTTATGAGTCGGCATCCTGTTCTCGTTGCCATCCTTTAACAAACGGGCGGCGGAAATAAAAACAGCAAACATGTTTTCCCCTATTCCTCTGCAAGCGCTTACTTAAGCTTTTATTATATTTGGCCATGGGACGTTTGGTAAACTTACTGATGATATCAGAGAATGATTTTACAAACAGTAAAAGTTACACTATTGACACCTCCAAATTCGGGAGTATTTACATTGTGTTAGGTGCACACTTGCTCAGCGAGATTAACAAACATTACTCAAAAGGCTATAGCCAAATCCACCGTGGTTGTTTATAAAACCTTTACAACTCATCAGCTTCCACTAACACAGTGGCACTGTTCAATTACCATCACTTTTAGAGAGCCTTAGCAAAACACCCAGTGCCCATGTAAATAGACAAATCTGAAAACTAGCTGGTCTGTTGGCTTACATACTGTAGGTAATGTTTTCTTTTGCTCAAATTTGTTCTAGAAACTAATCACGCTCTGATAAAGCCATCTGCAAATATGAGAAAGATTGACATCCACATGTCAAAGTTTACACAGCCTGACCAAGTGTACATATAGTGCGGGCGATGCGAGGGCCCCGCTGCGCCGAGTTTCGCGGGGCCGTGCCGGCAGGGATGCTGCTTTGGGGACCGAGCCCCTGCCCGGGCGCCGCTCACCGCAGCCCAAAACGCGGCGCCTTCCCGGGGAGGGGGGTTAAAGCTGAATTATTCCAACGCAAACAGGAGATCTTGGCTAAGCCGGGTTGGGGTGGAGATGCTCTGCTGCATCCCCAGCTCCCCCGAGGCGTCAGGGACCCCGCACCAGGATGCTCCTGCGTTGGGATGCTCCTGCGTTGGGATGCTCCCGCACCGGGATGCTCCCGCAATGGGATGCTCCTGCACCGGGATGCTCCTTCATTGGGATGCTCCCGCACCAGGATGCTCCCGCACCGGGCTCCAGCAACCACCTGAACTTATCTTCCACGTCCCAGTTAGAGCAACTTTCCCACATCCCCCTTCTCCAGGAGGGAAATAAAGCTGTTTTTCCTCCCAGGGTTTTGCCCCGGGTGCACGCAGGAGCCTGCGCGGAGCTGGCGCGTCGGCAGGGTGCCTCGAGGCGTAAGGCGAAGGGGCATCGGCAGGATGCCGAGCTGGTAATGCCACGGTGGGGCTGGGGGTGAGCAGTTGTGCCCGCGCCACCGGCTGCCGTGCAATGCTTTCTGCACGGCAACGGCCAACAAAAAGTTGGAAAAAGCTTCGAGGTGAAGCTTAGCGAAAGGTTTTGACACGAGACTTGTTATCCCGCCGAGGAGCGATCGTTAGAGTTGGTCCAAAGTACAGATTTCCGTTTGGCTTTCGGTTGCTAAACACTGCTTTTGTTGACTCCTCAACAAGGCCAGTGCTCGAGATTTGGAGCTGACCCCAGCCGCTGGCACCCGCGGGCCCTGAAAACCCAAATACAGAAGGAGAAAATAAATCACTAACGTTTCACTTAATCGTATTGCTAAAGAAAGGATTTAATGGACTTCCCGTCCTTCTTTTAATCAAATAAAATATCCTGCCCACGCGGGGCCGAGCCTGGACATTTGCCTCGCCAGCACGGCGAGGGAGCCAACTTGGAGCGTGTGCTGGGGGGAGCCGGATAAAACCCCGGGCCAGCCGCCCTGGGCTCCAATCCTCATTTTTCAGGCCCCATGGGCCTGGGGCAGGACCCCACACCGAGAGGCTGGGGACCACCGCCGCAGGCTCGGGAGCCGCGGCCGCGATGCACGTCCCACCCGTGTCCTCTGCTGATGCTGCTCGGGGCCCCGCGCTGCCCTCGGGAGATGGGGTTTGCTACTGCTCGCCTTGCTGCCGTTGGCGTTGCTTGCGTGTTGTTACGGAGCCAGGCTGGGAGGGAGAAATGAGGATTTTTTTGGAGCTGAGAGGGAAAAACGCCACCTCCGGCACAGCGATGCTCCATGCCGAGCTCCTCTCCTGCGCTCTCCCGGGCACTTTTTTGCGGGTTCCCAGAGCAGGGAGGCCACAGGTAGCATCGCCCTCGGGGTCCCCTCGGTGCTGAGCTGAAAGGTTGGAGCCCTGGGTGCTCCTCTTGTGCTGAGTGGCTGTCATGGCCGTGGTGGGCTTTTTCCATCAGTCTTGGCTTTGCCTCTGTATTTCCGAGCTAGCAGTTTCCTCAGCCTCTCGGGTGGACAGATGGACAGGGAGGTAGATGGATATTAAAGCAAAATTCACGCCCCTTCCCTCTCGCCCTGCTCCCACCGTGGCTGAAGGATGCCCAGGGCTGGCCCTGCCGGACGGCTGCTGCCCGCAGGCAGCTCTCCGTTGGGAAGGGGCAGCCGCGCCACCCCGCCTGTCCCCATACCCCCATGGAAAGCCAGCCCTGATTGCCCCCGCTTCGTTACGCTAACGGGGCCGTCTCGTTGGGGTGAACCCCAACTGCTCCAGCCCTGCTCCGCACCGGGAGGATCTGCGAAGGGGACCTTGTCCGAGGGGGAAAGGCAGCCTGCGGACGGACCTTTACCGGCATAAATAAATAAATGGATAAATCCAGGCTCGTGTTTAACAGGGGCTGGGGCTGCAGGTCCGTACGTGTTAGCATTAGGTGTTTGAGGCGACTTGTTTGAAAGCACATCAGCATCAATCATTGTCCGCTGCTACTTGAAAAACAAGGCTGATAGACTAGCGGGGAGCAAAGCCTTCTGCCGGCCTCCGCAGCATGCTGCAATTCAATTAGTCATGGTCAGAGGGTGGCATTATTATTCATACATTGCTGATTGTTCCCAAAGCAAACAGCGCCAGGATGGGGTCTGTGATCCTCTCCGTGCCCTCAGCCAGGACACAAAGGGAAATGCGATGCAGACCCCGGGGTGGGACGTTGTTTGCGAACTTCACAGTCGGATCGCGCCGGTTTTCATCCTCCTCGCAGATAAGTGTCGGTGTATGCATACAAAAAAGCCCGGGGATATTTTACCCCAGTCAATTCTGTGATGGTTTCTCCTGATAACTTTTTTTTTTTTATTTAAAAAAAAAAAAAAAAAAAAGCCGCATGCTAATTTTAGATAGGATGGATAGCTTAAACTATGCAAATACAAACCCTGTCACCACAGAATATAATAATGATCGACAGCTTAGCAATTAGCAGTAAATAACCGCGCTATGCAACACAGCAATATCATTTGCATGCTCGCAAAATAGCCACCCAAAGCTGTAATGGCCTATGAAGCCATCTGTTTACCGGCGGTGCGGCGGCGAGAGCCAAAACACGCATGACATGAAGGCCGCCCCAAGTGCTGGGGACCGACTTCTGTCCTTGCTCGCTCCTGCGAGGGGCCGCGGCAGCGGTCGGAGCCCTGCAGCAGCCGCAGAAGCCTTCCCCCGGCACAAACGTCGGGAAGAGGGCTCCCGAGAAGATCGCTAATTGCTTTACACTGTTCCGTCTGTCCCCCCCTCGCCCCCCTGCTCACTTTATCACCTCTGCTAATGGTGCAAATTACCGCCCGGGCTGATTTCCTCGGCTTGCCCGCGGTTTAATAAGCGAATGCAAAGCGGCGGGGAAGGGGTTGAGCGCTCATAGCACCCACGAAGGCAAAACTCCCACCCGCCCGGTCACCATCCGCTTTCCTGGTGATGCGGCGGAGCAAAATGTATGGAAATATAGGGAACTGTGATGGACAGACGTGGAATAATCCGTCGCTCTGGGAAAGTCTTGTGCTAAAGTAGAGGTTTAGGTGTAGGTTGGTGCCCTGGGCCGGCACAGCACGTGGGCACGTGCCCGTCTGAAGTGTGGGATAAAGTGGTCAAGGGCAGGAGCACCCTCTGAGTGAAGCTACCTTCGAATGAATAGAATGGGAATAAATGCAGTCACAATTAATGGAAACGTCACCTATGCGGGTACTTTCATACGCATCGGGAAAAATCTGTTTTCAAACATTCAATGGATTTCCAGCACTGAAAACTACAGCACTTCCCATGCCGGGCGAATGCAGAAGGGTTTTGTGTGTCCTGATGCGTTGAACAAACTTGCAAGCTCCTCCCTAATCTTTGTGCTTCAGAAGCGTTCATGAAATATTCTGCCCAAATCGTCTTTTCTTTTGGGGCAGGGGGCTTGAAGTGCAGAGGGTGTTTCCTCTTGTCACATTCAAAAATAAAAATAAATTGTTGGAATGTACAGAAAATGAGTCTTCTCCCTGGAGCCAGCCCCTGGCTCCTCCCGCAGTGGGGATGCTCTCCCCGGTGCAGCTTCGCCGCCGCTCCCCGGCAAACCCCTCCTCCAGCCGCTGGTGTATTTGCACAAAACTTGAAGGAGCGGGATCTACGTGAGAGCCCTGCTGCCTCCGGAGTTGCTACAGGGGCCGATGGGCAGCCACCCTGCGAGTCACGGTGTTTGCTCCTTTTCCTTGGGGAAGCTGGCTGGCTACAATAAAAATGTGCGCTTTCGTAGCTGCTGCCCCCCGCGCTTGACGAAATTCAGGCGCGAGGGAGGAAGGTTGCTTTGGGCAGGGCGAGGGCGAAGACGAGCTTCCTACGGCAGCTGTCCAAGGAGCACAGAGTGAGTGAAGAAGTTGTGGTGGTTGGTGGTAAACATCTTCCAGGCTCAACAGCAGAATTATTGATGTGGCTGCGCCATTTCTGAGAGGACGCGCGGCGCAGAGCTTACAACAAATCCCACCCGGAGGAAAATAACCACCTGACACTCCAACGAACTCTAATTTTCCTTTTTTTTTTAAAAAAAAGAAAAGAAGCCATCTTCGCCACCTCATTGATATTCTTCCCTTGCCCTACTCCTCTTCCAAAGGACCAACCCAAACGTAGCAAGGGAGCAGCCGCAAACCTCCCGAAATGACAGATGCAATGCCTGGTGTCAGTCAGCGGCGTTATTTTGCATAGCGGTACTGTTCTGGCCCCTTGACAGCTTGATTTAAGGCCGCCCTTGCTTGCCGTGTTGACATGACAACTGTGGGATATGTCGTAAATATCCCAGGAGTGGACAGGAATTGTGGGGCTAGCTTGTACGGGCGGTATTGTACGGCATGTGGCTGAGCCCTCAGCCCGTCCCGGCGGCCGAGCGGGGTTTGCTGTGGTTTTGTTTGGAAAAGAAAGAAATCAGAAAGAAAGGGGGAAAAAAAAAAAAAGAAAAAGAAAAAGAAAACTTTATTTTTGGTTGATTTTGTAACTCTCTGCGGTGGTGGGATCGCTCACGGCCATCAAGGACCCAGCCGGCTGAAAGCTGTCAATCAACCAGTGGTTTTCTTAAAGAGTCAGAGATATCTATTCCCCCTCCCCAAGGCTGAGCTGCTGCAGAAGGTGAAGCCAAGGCTTTTCAAGACTTGAAGTGGAGGACAGGCTTTTAAATCTGGGCAGGCAGGATGGCGAGAAGAAGCGTTATCAGAGTGAAGTCTTGACCTAAAGCCCGTCAAAGCCAGGGTAGGGTCTTACCAAGCTCCGTGCAGGGTCCTGCTGGTTACAAGAGCTGTTGGAGCCAGGTTTTAGGGCACGTTGGACCACACGGCATCCCCCAGCAATCCTGAATCCCATCGACGTTATTGGCCTGCTTCTGGCCTCGGTGACCATGGAGCATCAGCGGAGTGGTCCCAGCATGGCCACCCCACCCAACACGCTGGAGCTGCCTCATGCCCGCAGACCATGAGCAGAAGATAGAATAGAACAGAATAGAATAGAATAGAATCTTATCGTATCGTATCGTTAAGGTTGGAAAAGACCTCTAAGATCATCTAGTCCAACCGTCAACCCAACACCACCATGCCTACTGAACCGTGGCCCGAAGTGCCACGTCTACGCGTTTTTTTGAACACCTCAAGATGGAGGTGAGGAGGTCCCGGAGGCACAGACACCAGTGCCTGGTGTGGCTCTGCCCAATTGCATGGCATCCAAACAGCTTGTGGGTACCTGGAAACAAAGATTACAAATAAAATGGTACAAAGTGGTACAAAACACAGTTTTCCAAAGAGACAGTATTTGAGCAGGGAGTTGTACAGGAGCAACAGAATTTCACGATTTCCTGGACTTCTGACACCGTTCTGGGGTAAAACAGAGCAATCCGTGCTTGGAGAAATACCTCAGTCATCGTCTTCAAACCTACACGCTCAGACTGAAGCAGTTTAAAGCCCTTTTCTCAAGCTAGCATCCCCGGAGGGTGACATTTCCATTCTGTTATTTTCTCTTAGGTTTGGAGTTTATAAAGCAGCACACACGCATATTGAGTTTTGTTTCAAATTGAAATGAGACATTATTGAAACAAAGGAAAAGTTTCCTCTACTCTCCCCCCATTCTTTTCCGCTATTATACGCGGTAAGACAAATGATGGGGAAAAGCTCCTTCCCACTTTTTCCTTTTCTTTTTTTTCCCTTTGTAATTTTGAAAGAAGACCCCAACTTGAAAGGAAGATGAGCCAGAGCAGCGAGGGAACAAAACCCATCAGCAACTCCATTGCTGGGATTTCCAAACGTTTAAATGCACCAGGGTTACGAGGGAACAATCTCTGTCATTTCCAAAGTTCCCCTGAGCCTGAGGAGCTACGGAAAGGAAAAGAGGCGAAGGGAAAAAGAAAAGGGGGAAATAATTACAATTCCTAAATATGAAGCAACAAATGCAAAACGTGAACTTAGACTTCAGATTCATTTTTCGGACGGTTCATTCAGAGGAAGGCGTGCGCTGCCTTGGTCTCTGCAGCTGCTCCCCTGGAGAAGAGCCCGTCCTGAGCCCCTCTCGCAGGACACGGGGGCCCGCGGCCCCCAGCCCCTCAGCCCAGTTATTCATGGTCTTGACCTGGAACAGAGCCTGACAACTGAGTTAACCTTGATCCAGCCCGAGACGGGCAGGAATTTACCGGCAGCTTTACAAGGACTTCATCGCTACCCCTACCTTCCCTATCAATAACCCCAAAGAGCTCCAAGTCATCCAAACACCCAGGGACCAAAAATCCCCCCCATGCCTGTTCCCTTCCCTGCAGACGGGGTGACAGACCCGGTGGGTACCATGAGCATCACGCCTAAGGTCCCTCCCAGCCCACCCCACCCCACCTGCAACAGCAACCTGAGGCAGATGCTTCAGGGACAGCAGTCGGGAGAGGGTGAGCACCTGAGGTTCCCTTCCCAAATGTTCCTCAAGCCTTCAGAAAGGACCTCTCGAGCCAGAAGCTCGGGATATTTAGTAACTCTTGGGGAACTTTGCCATGAAGCCTCCCCTTGCAGTATTGCTTTATTCCGACCTCTTGTAACGTTTCTTCTGCTGCTGCAGGCTGGTCCTCTTGAAGCGACCCCTGATGCTATGAGCGCCAGAGCTCCCATCTTGTTTTTGCATGACCTGTCCTTGATGTGGTGCATCACCTCTGAGCATGGCTGCTGCCTGGAAATCTCAGCGTGGAGAGGTGTTTGCATGGGTGGGTGGGTTTGATACCTGCTGCCTCGCCCGCTTGGGTCATCTCAGAAGTCTTAGCTGAATATGTTTACTAGTGAGCAAACTGTAAATGTGGTGGGGAAGAACATCTGATCCCACCGCCAGTTAAAGCATCACCTCTTTGGGTAGGGCTGCACGGTGGAGCACGGAGCCGCTGAAGGCAAGGGCCATGAGAAATCCCAAGAAGGACCTTTAGTATTGGCCGGGGTGACCATCTCCATCCCACCGCCTGGTACATGAGCGGCTCGGCAGTACGTGCAAGCAGAAATCATAAATGCAACACTAGTCCTTCCGTTCCTTCCCAGATGCTGGGAGAAATGTCTTGATTAGTTTTTGTTTGCCTGTTTGCTTGGGCTTGTTTGTTTGTTGATGTCTGTTGTGTATTTGTAGGGGTGCGTAGGCTTTATTGACCGAACGCTAAGTTGACGCATAAGTGGGGTTATAGGGAGGCATCGAGGAGGAGAAGCAAGCCGCTGGATTGATAGATATGGCATTTACATTCTCCGTTCAATCTGCATCAGCGAGGAGGGTCACTGCAATATTCGTTTTGACTGAGATGTACTTTGTGGAGCTCCGAGGAAGCCACAGGCACAGGGCTGGCAGAGGGAAACCCTGCAGCCTTCCCCAAAACCCCCCAAACCTGGCCAGAACCACCACCAGATTGACCTGACAATGTTTGTCCCATAGGCTGGTGGGAGGAGAAGGGGAAGGTCGTGGGTGATGGGCTCGTAGGGACCAGGAGCGGCCGTGGGGCTGCCTGAGACAACCCTTGACTTGGTCATCGCCGTCGCTAGTGCCATTGCCATCGCCATCGCCATCGCCATCGCCATTGCCATCACCGTCGCCATGGCCATCGCCATTGCCGTAGGAGTGCCAGGAGAGCTGGGGGGGCTCGGCAGGCTCATCGCCTCCGCTCCGGGGTACAAGTGCCATGCCGGGAAGCTCGGCTCTGCCTCCCTACCCGGCTGCCCGCGCCCCTGCCACGGCGGTGGGGGCTGCAAGCTGTGCTTCAAGAGCACTTATCAAGTTTCAGGACCCAGAAGGTAAATAAAAAGCACATTTTTTTAAGATTTCATACTTACCAAACCAGTCTGGGTTTTTTTTTTTTCTCTTTGAGGTTTGACTCGAGGCTTTTAATCGCTGGGCGTAGGGAAAGGAAGATGAGGCAAGATGGGGAAAAGACGACTTTAATTGTCACCTGCGTCCTCTCCCCAGTGGGGTGGCCAGGAGGGGTGCTCCCCAGCCCCGGCTTTCCCTGGGCAAGCGGCTCCTTTCCGTCTCTGCCCACACGATGTAAAACCAAGATATTTATGCGCAGTTTGTGATTTGGCTACATCCACTCTTAGCTGTCCGAACCCAAGACCGGCAGCAGGGCTCTGGCTCCCAAACAGCCCAGGAAAACCAGCTCCAAAACGGTGCTCAGCACCAAAACCCGAACCTGCCAACCCAAAATAACGTCGGGAGGCTCAAAGATGAAAACCAAAGTCAACATAAATTCATCCCGCTTGCGCTGGCTCCCTCCCGATTTACATCAGCTCCACGCTTGGGCGACAAATATAAAATAAATACCTTCCGCGTACAGCTATCTGTTATACAGGCGCGAGCGTGGGGCTCGCAGCCGCCGCGCAACCGGGCAACATCTGCAGCTGCCCCCAGACAGACAGACAGACAGACAGATAGTCTGATGTGAATTATTTAACACAAAGTGCCGTGACCTCTATTAACAAAGGGAGATGCTTCCAGACCTGCGGGCAGCACCATGGGAAGCAGCTGGATCCAAATCAATCTAATTGAAGACGGGCCTGAATTTATTATAGGAGCCGGTGGCGGGCGTCCTGTTGAGGGTGCTGGGGGGGCGGATGCCGGTACAGTGAAGTCCTTTTAGCTCAGCTGGAAAGATGACGGCCATCAATTGTGCTTGAGCGAAAGCTCAGCAGCCGAGCGCGTCCAGACACGCGCTGGAAGGGGGGGATCGCTTCGTGCTGGGGCGCTTTGGAAATATAAAATTATCTTGAAATTTCCTGATTTTTTTTTTTCTCTTTTTTTTTTTTTCTCTTTTTTCTTTCCCCTTCCCCTTCCTCCGCAATCAAAAGAAAGAACTGAAAGAAACGTGCACTTCAAGGCTTTAAATCTGAAACTTCCTAATCCCCTGAAGTCCACACTAGACTTCTTGCCTCCATGGAAACCCCAAAGCATTCATCCAAGTGATTGGCCTCCAATGAATTTTAGATAAGACAGAATGGAACGGAATTGATGTGATTTTAATGCAGAAGAAAGCGGTGGAAGGGAGGTCCACTTGGTTCATATTTGAATAAAGCAAACATGACAGACAAAAGGCTGACAGCTGTAAATGACATTGTCAGTACAAAAATTATCAGCCAGTTTACAATCTGTTTGCTTATGTTGAACAAACAGAATGTGTGTGGCATCCCTTGGCTTCATGAATGGCAGAAATACTTGCAGGCTCCGGAGAGAGGCAGATATCTGTTCCCTCCCAGCCCTCCCACTCTAAGATATCCATTTGACAGCCGCGCTGCAAAAGAAAATTCTCTCCTCTTTCTCTTTTTTTTCCCCCCCCTTCTCCTCCTGCTTTTTTTTTTTTTCTTTAAATTTTTTTAGTCCTCTCTATTTTTTTTTTTTATTATTTAGCCCTTCGCTTTTTCTCCCTCTCCTCTTTCTTTGCCTTAGCGGTGGGGTTTTTTTGCTGGTTGTTTTGTTTGACGGAGGGGAGGGCTGTAGCTGGGCACAGCCCGCGCCGGTGTGGCAGCGGTGCTGGATGAAGCCGTTCGGCGGCGGCTCCGGCATTCCAGGCACCAAACCTGCCGTTACCTAGCGAAGGCTGTGGTCGAACATGCCTCCGCTTTCTTTTTTTTCCTTTCTTTCTCTCCCCGCCCGGCGCGGGAGCGGATCCCGGGAGCGCTGTCGGGGCCGGCGTTCTGGCAGCATTGTCCGGGCTGCCGCCGCGCGGGCGTTGGCTCCAAACCCCTTTGCTCTTTCGTTCCTCAGACCAGCCAAAATGTTAGCGGCGACAAAAAAAAAAAACCACCAACCCTTTTTTCTTTGGGTACAGGCTTAATAAAGTAGTGATCCTCCTCCTCTGAAAGCACGGGTCCGAGGCACATGTGTCATGAGTTGTGGGGGCTCAGCTTAGCGCCGTGGGGTGTTCAGGGCACAGGAACCATCCAGGGCACAGGAACCATCCCCCTTGGTTCATAAACCCCGTATTTATGTGCATATTGACCTCAGGGGTTAAATATCTTCCTTTTTCTTTTTTTTTTTCTGGAGGATTTCTGTTGTCATCCTGTGTCTTGGGTTGTTTGTTTTTTTTTTTTTTCCTACCTGTTATTTTACAGTCAGACTTCACAGAAGTCCAAGGGCTGTCCAGGCCCTTACCCCCAGCCCATCCCCGTGGCATCAGGCCGCGTCCGCACCCCACGGCTCGCCATTCCTGGAAACAAGCTGCCTGCCGGCGTCACGTAATCCTTCGTTAAAAAGCAACTGAACCCGAAAGCCCACCTTCGGGTTTCCTATTTGCACGGCCAAGCCTGCCCGCTCCATTCCGCCCTGACCTGAGCCTTAAAGACAGAAGACACCGCCGGCTCGCTGCGGTGAATCAAGTCGCCTTCTTTTATGTAAATGTAAGGGGGGAAAAAAAAAAAAAAAACAACCAAACCAACCCAAAAACCAACCCACGCCAGAATTTGTTTAGTGGCACTTGGCTTGTTTGATCAGAAGGAAAAAATAATGACGGGTGAGGACGGTCTGTGCGGGGCAGATAAAGGGCCGAGAACAACACCGGGAGAATACGGCGATTGCTTCCCGGGCAGCCAAGCATCCAAACGCAGGCACTCGTATGAAAAGTTTATCCAATTATGGCGAACCGGATGACGCTCGTTATGTTGTGTTACTCTTTTCATTTTAATCTAAATTGCCGTTTCTTTCCCGCTGATATGGCAATCGGTCATAAAGGGTTGACCACCATTAAAGCTGTTTGATTTGGAACCCTGTAGTGTTTGACTAAGAGGGTAAATGCAAATTTGATGAAAGAATAAGGATAAATTTACATATCAGCTTCGGCTCACATGGAGAGAGTAAACATTCTGTTTATCTCAAGTGTCACTTTATGATTTCAGTAGAATATAAAACTGACCTTGGTCCAGACATTGCAAAAGACCTGAATGAAATATATTGTTGTCTAAATACAATTTACTCAAGTAGAAGTTGTCAGCAAACCCGGCGTAACTCAGCAAACAGGGTTAGACAGCAGGGTCGCTGGGACAAAATTGTTCCGATCGGCTCCGAAATGAAAAGCTCCGCGGCTTTGTAGCCGGCAAGCGGGTGGGGAAGGGAAGGAGCTTCCCTCGCCAAGGCCGTTCCCTAAATCACGGCTCCTTCTTCCAGCCGCAAGCTCGGGGGAAAATCCGAGGAGTTGCAAACTCCGTGATGCAGCAGGCGGGGGGCGTTGATGCGGGGAGGGCAAATGTATTAGGACGAAATTATCTTAAAAGTATTTTGATTTTTTTCAACGATTTTTTTTTAACCTTCTGACTGTCAGTCTTCCACTCGCCCTAAATTCACGCTCGCCCTTTGCTCGACATCACCTACAAACAACTGCACCTCAGGTCGCACGCAGAATTCGACAGCCCTTTCTTTCTTTTCTGCTGCCCTGGGGTTTGTAGTTGCGGGGGGGACAAATACGAAACTTTCATGGTTAATGGGGGTTCTTCCACCGCGCAGAAATACTTCCAGCCTATTTAAACCACACTGAGCATTTTTTTTTTCCCCTGCTCCATCAAATCATCCAAAAGGAAAATAAATGTAGAAAGGAACAGAGATTTTCTCCCGCTGTCAGCTAAGCGGTGCCTAATAAAGGGTCAAAACGTGGAGCGCGGTGCTTAATGAATGACTTTGTGTGTTTAACAGAGAGACGGGCGAAAACGACTGAACAAATAAATAAGAAAGTAATCGGAACTGACACACAGAAGCAAGAGGAAGCATAATCTATTTTTGCAGGTAACTAAATAAATAAATTGGCTGTTGCAATGACGCCGTGGGCTCTCCCCCGAAACGCAGAGCTGCCTGCGATGCACGGGACCGAGATGGAATGAGCCGGCGGCGAGCACGGGGTTGGATTTGGCTCCGTACCCACCCCGGGCAAGGTCAAGGCGAGGTAAAGGCTGGAGGGACCCCCGGTTTGGGGAAGGCAGGGAGGGCAGGACGTCCTCGGCGCCCCGGCGGCAGCACCGCCGGCGGCTGCTCCTGGCAGAGCCCGGGCACCGGCTGCTCCGGCGGCGGCTCCGGCTGGCCCCGGGAGCAGCGTGGGCTCGGCAGAGACAAAGGCTGGAGGGGAACAAAAGGCAGAGGGAAATAAAGGCGACTCGTGCGGGGTCGCTGGTCTCGCTGCGGATGGGGTTGTTAGCGGGGTTTGCTTATTTGTTAGTAAAAACATCTATATTTTAGTGCTTGGTTTGACCGCCTAGAAATTGCGTTTCCCGGGGCCGGATCGCGGGAACTGTTCTCCTCTCGGTGCTACTCCACAAGCGGACCCTTCGCTCTCAGAGGGCACAGCCGTGGGTAAAACACGGCGAGTCTGGGTGACGCGCCGGTTCCCCCAGAATCTGGCATCCACCCCGCGTCTTCGGGGCTGATTCATGCTTTGACGACAGCCCAGCCCATGGCTGTAACGGTAACGCTTTGCAATCACCATTTACCTGGGCCCGGGACACGTTTAGCATCCTGTTTTAGTTCACGAGCATCGATTTCATGATGCAACCTTGCAAAGCCAAAAAAATGTGCGATACCATGTGGGGACGGTTTCAGTCCCCCTTGGGGAGCCACGGAGCGGGGACGGGTGCGGAGCAGAGCCCTGAGAGCCGCGTTTGGCCCCTGATGTATAGGGGAGAGAGACCGTACGGAGCTACAGCCCCGATGCACCGCTCGCTTCAGAGCTGCCAGCCTAAGCCCTCGATAGAAAACAGCCAAAAAAACCAAAAATAAAGGCATGAAAAATAAACCAAAGCAGATGAAAAAGCAGGCAGCTCTTCCCCGGGACAGCCCCGTGCCCTCCCAGGCTGCGTGGGGAGAGCTCCTGCCCCATCGCTTGATCTGTTCCCCCCATTTATAGAGATTATTTGCACTTCTAAAAGCCTGAACAAGGCTGCAGCTCCTGGGGGCCGGGAGCGGGCTGGGAGAACAAGGGATTTGGGCTGACCCCGGGAATTCCCCGCTGCTGCTTTGTCTCGGGGCAGCCAAGAATTGGCAAAAGGGGGCACTTCGCCTGTCGGGGGAAGGAGGGGACGCGGCCTCCCTGGCTGGCGAAAATCATATTCTGCTGGGCAGAAGTATTCACGCGTTGTCGAGTCGGATGTTGTATTTAAATTAAAAAAATCCCAGGAGGGGCAAAACGTTACTGGGAGAAAGACCCAGCGTTCCCTGCTCCTGTGCTGGCCACAGTTTTCCTAAGTTTTGAACCGCAAATGAGATTGTTTCTCCATGTTTTCGAAATTATGATTTTTTTTGTTTGTTTTTAAGAGAGAGAGAAAAGAAGTTTTTGAAAGAAATAAAAACGTGACTTTCCTCTCCTTCCCTGCCATCTGCCCCTTGGCACAACGGGTCCTGTGCTTTATTGGGGTTGCAGTAGGGCAGGTACCAGCACCTGGATTTCCTCGGGTGGGCAATTGCCCCGGCGCGACGCTGGCTCGGTTGCTCTCTCTGAGCCCGAGTAGCCTGGGCAAAACCTGCCCGGGTTCGGCTTCCCCTCCTTTTGAACCCCTTTGCTCACGAAGGCGACTCGCCATGGCTCTATCCTCTTTGCAAAAGGTCATACCTGCCCTTTCTGCGTTTTAATCCGCCAAGGTATGAGCGCGGGCTCCGCCAGATGGGCCCTGGCGATGATGACATTAGAGGTGCTCTTCGGAGATGAGTTACTTTCCCAGCGAGAAAGGCAAGAGCCTGCTTCCCGGGGTGCAAAGCGCACGATGGGATTTGCTAAAGGGGGATTTGGACTTTGCTGGCATTCGGATCCAGGGCAGGAATCAAGAGGACGCCTGGTGAAAAAAGGCCCATTAATTGAGGTGAGGATGGTCCCTAGAGACCAACCACATCCACGATGGTCCAAACCCTCTGCGTTAATCCTCCTGCTCCCCGGTGGCTTTCCCAAAGCAGCCAGCTAGAGGGAGGACCAGCCAAACCTCAGCTCCAGGGAGAGCACCTAGAACATGGTCTATGAGGGACCGGGTGCTCCTCGCCCCTTGGGGCTGCCCCGGAGGACACCAAGGCCACCCTGGAGCACCCTGCCAGGCCACCGCGGGTTCCCAGCCTCCGCAGAGGGATGCCTGCATTTACCAGCCGCCCAAAAAGCCCCTTCTCTCCTGCATCTCCTTCTCCTCCCCGGTACTCACCCAGCCTCTCGCTAATCGAAAGGCTGGGGCTGGCGAGCACGGCCAAAACCTGCCTGGCCTGACCAAGGGCTTCCCTCTTGCAGGTGGGCATATCTCGCTGAAGCCCCCGGCACCCGCTGCCCAGCTCAGCGCATCCCCCGGCACCTCGGTGGGCTCCGGATGGGGTCCCGTGGTCCGGGATGCCCTTCGCTGCCCATTCCCATTTTTTCCCAGCTCTGTAGCGGGCATAATCCCACCGGCTTTCACACCTCATACCCATCTCCCAAAACCCAGGACCGGTCCCGTAGGCTGCTCCCGCCGTACGGGAAGGTCATATCTGAAGCATCATCCTGCGCAGCGATACCTATAAAAAGGAGGAACGCGGCTGCGCTGGGCTTTCGGCATTGCAAGCGCGAACCTTCCCCCCCGGTGGAAACCAGGGCATATAATGGAGTTGCTGACACCACCTCAATTACTGCCGCACTACCCGCCGCCCTGTAATGAAGGAATTTTCCTCTTTTTGCAGTGTGAATACTAATTGAGACGGGCTCCAGCGCGGCACCAGCGCAGGAGGATGGTGCCATCTAAAGGAACCGAAGGCAAAGAAGAGCAGCAGCCGCCGCCGAGGGGGTGCGGAGGGACCGGCAGCATCATTTTAGCTGCTCAGCAGCAGGGCCCTGGCTCAGCAGAGGCTTCCAGAGGAAGTTTCTGATGGGCGTTTGATGGTTTCACGCCACCTTAGAGGTAACGGGGGCCCTCATTTGCATAGAATTTGCCTATTCCCTACAAAGCCGACGTTCAAGGGTATTTTCCTCCTAGCACCTTCTCGTTTCCATCATGTACGTAGCTGATACCGGGGAAATCGAGGGTAATGTTCGACGGTCTGGGATCCTCGCTCCAGGCGACGCAGGGCCATCCACCCCAAAGCCAAGCTTTCGTGATCCTGGAGGACTTAGTGCAGGTCTTTGGGATCAGGTTTTGGAAGTGGCCGTACCCCATGTGTACAAGCTCGGTCCTGCCCCAGTAGCCTCGCTGGAGCATCAGGGATGGTTACAGTATAGGAACAGGGAACCGGGACCTCCACAGAAAAGCTTCTGAGCTACCCAGTCCAAGTCAAGCCGTGGGCACGTCTGCTGGTGCTCTGACCCAGCTCAAACTCCCCCTGATGAATTCCCTTTGTCAAGAGGGCTGCAGTCATCCAAAAAATCCTCTTGGCATATGCAGCTAACAAGCCCAAACCAACCCCGGCATTCCTATTTCACCTTTTTTGACTCACCGCACGCTATGAAAGAACCATCAGTCATGATTTACAGAGCCACCGCAAGAACCCTGCAAGATGGGACTGCCCGCCGAATTCCAGGTACGTGAAGAAGGCTGACGCTTTTGTTTCGGCAATTAATTAATTTTCACCGGGCTTTCACTTTTACAACCTCTTTTTCCACTTCCCATGTTGCTCAACTCCGAATCAATAAGACCACCCCGTGATAAGGATGTCATGCTGAACGTATATGCCATTAATCACCTGAGTTACCTTTCAACCCAGCACGTTTCCTTTGTTGGAGCCTTCCCTCGAGGTGCTGGAAAAGCAAACAGACACATTTATACCAACCCCTTTCGGGCTAAGTCAACAGTTGCATTCACCTCCTTAATCAACATCTTGGGCTTAACCGAGATCATCTCTCAAACTCCTCAAAGAGCTAAAAGCAGTAACTGTACTTTCCCAGCACAGATAATTGGGACTTTACATGGCACGATGATAGACTTCATTGAAAAAGTTATCCTAACATCGTCGCTCGCTGCTGGGAGCCCTGAAGTCATTGCCCAAACCGAAGCGAGCGTTCAGATCCCTGATGGCGTCACGAAGACACGCTGGGGCCTGTTTTCCAAACCATTAACGTTTGGCTGCGGTGCAATGGAAGATGAAAGACCTGGAGTCCTTCGCTTTCAACCACCCAAACCACCTATGACACAGACCCGTAAAACAGGTCCCGCCGTGCCTCCGTCCTATTTCTACGCGTCTCTTGTAGAAGAGCGATGCAAAGGTCAACAAGGCAAGAGCTGGAGCACCCAGGGCCATCAGGGTTGCGGCCATCCGCAGGAGCTCGCTTCAGCCTCCGTGGGCGCGGGGCTCCCTCTTTGCAGGATCCGGCACCACCTTGCGCCTCCTCGGTCCATGAGCACGCCGGACCCGCTGTGGGGTCCATCTCACCTGCAGTCCTTCACCCAGCCAGGTCCTCTCCTCTTCTGGAGCTCTCCACAGCCTACCAGGAGCGACAGAGCCTCTGCTGAAGTATTCAAAATATTTTTGAATGAAATTGTCAGTTCAAGATCCTCAGCATAAACCATACCTAACAAAGCCTATTTGCAAAGTAAATTTACTCTGGATTTCTGATACCTAGGAAAGTTTTTTCTATTATATTTATTTAAAATTACAACAGTTTACATTAGAAACAAGCTCAAACAATTAAGGTAAAAGATAAATAACTGCATACAGTTTAATTTTACAAAATGCAAACATACATCTTTCATTGTTCCGTTATCCGAGTATTAAGTGCAATATAATTGTCTGATGCATTTGGGCTGACTTAAATGCTATGAAATTAAACGGGCCTGACTTTTACGAAATAATCTTTATTGTCCTTCATCAGGCAAGCAGTGGCCTGCGATGGCTCAGAGATTTTTTTTCTGGGGGTGGTCACCTTCAAATGAAACGTTTGCTTTCTGCTGTGCAGCAGGGTTCCTCTGGATTTCGGATGGCCAAAGGTACCACCTAGCAGGATGCAATCCCAAGAAGCAGGAGCTGGAGGTTGCCTTTGGACAAGCAGGGCATCATCCCGGCTATTACAGCTGGCGGGAGAGCTGCGGGATGCTCCCAACGCCACGGTGAGCCAGCGTGTGACACGCGCCGTGCTTTCCTTGCTCCCCTCGCTGAACACCCCTGGGAGACACGCTCTTTATCTGGGAGGCAATTATAAAAATTGGCTTTGAAATAATCCTTTTAGAAGGATAAAAAAAAAAAAAAAGGAAATAACAGGAGGCTTACGTTGTAAGGTCGGTACCGTGCGTATCGCAGCGACTCGTAAAGGCAGTGTTATATCAACCGCAGAGTGCCCGGGGGTCTCAGAAAGAGTGGGTTTGGGTTTTGAGGAAGACACTGAGGCTGAAGGAAGAACGGGGAAAATTAAAGCTGATGTTGTCTTATTAGGGCCCTGATATAAAGAGGCCGAAAGTGATGACGATGTTCCATTTCGGAACGAAACGGGAAAGGAGGGGCATGGCAAAATAACAGCAAATAATGCACAGCCTGGAAAAGGCAGGTAGGAAGATCTGCCCGATAAGGCGAGCGGAGCAGGGTTGCCTCGGGGCAGAGCGAAGGCGAGCTGACCGTGTGCCGCAGTGGCACCGTGGTCCCCGGCGGCGCGAGCCGGAGGCCAAGCCAACACCCCGTTGCTAAAACCAGAAGCACTTGGCGACTAATTGGGGTGTAAGTTACGGATGAATCGTATCATTTGGAGCCACGGACTGGGCTCACAAAGGTCCGCAGGTGCTTAGGGATAATCCCGTAAACCCCTATTCCTCCAGCTCTTTGAAGACGCCTGCGGCTTTCCGCAAGCCAAGAGGAGAGGCGGCGTCTCCTGCCGCTCCCGAAGGGCTGAAATGCGCCCACCGAAACGCTGGCCTTGCCCCAGCCCTTCGCATCCGTAGGGCGCGTGCTGTGGAAGGGCAGCTTTCCCCCGTCAGCTTCCCAAGCACCTTTATTCCCTCCTAGCTACAGTACCTGCCCGCGTAGGGATGTAGGAGGGGACGCCCCCCCGCATCACACCGCCGCTGCTCCGGTAGCATCTCATTGCACCCCCTGAGTTATGAAGACCACATTTGTCTTGAAAACAGGCACATTCCTCTTGCGCAAGGGTGCCTCCAGCCGCCTCCTGGGTGGGCATGAATCACACCAGCCTGCCGAGATTGGCCCTATAACTCCTGTCTGCGGCAGCCCCGGCGCGGGCTGCTGGCGCGGAGGATGCCGGCGAACACCGGGCACATTTTCCAAGGCAAATCAAGTGTTTCGATAAGACGAGCCCGACGTGCAGGCACTAGACGTTGATTTGTGGCGGCTCTCGCGGCGGCGATGCTGAAAGGGCAGACCCTCAGCTGGTGTAAATTGGCACCGTTTCCCCCCCCGGGGCCCCGGGTCAGCTCGTAAAATGGTGTAACTCAGCGTAGCCCTATGGATGTCACCGCATCCCCACTAATTTACCCCCGCTGAAAACCCGCTCCAGGGGATGAAAGCATTAACTCTGCTGCCAGACAGCCGCGGGGACGCCTCCCAGACCTCTGCCTGCAACCAGAACTGGAAAATTGCAGTGCAACTTTTTTTTTCCCCCCCTTTCTTTTTTTTTTTTTTTAATAACCCTTTAATTCTTTCCCTTACAGCTGCATTCTCCGTTGTCTACCCCTGCATCCACAAAGAGGGGCTGCTAAAGGAGAAGCCGGCGGGCTAATAACTCACTACCTCGGCAGCCGCAATGCCCCAGCCTTCGCCCGCACCCCCAGACAAAAAGGCCATGTGTCACAGCCCCGAGACAAATGCTCCTGGCACAATGCTGCGACACAAGCGAGGGGGCCGGAGGTCAAAAGTTATTTGTGTAAGCCGGTATGCTTTCAGCGGCAAGGCAGAGCTGGGACAAAACTTTAAAGGTCAGCCTTGTCGCCTTCCCCCCGCCCCGTCTTCCTGCCTGCACCTGTCCTGAGAGCCCTGCCTGCTCAAAAGGCAGGCGAGGGGCTGCAAACCCTCCCGGCGAAGGCAGCAGGGTGGGAATCAACCCCGGAGCGGGCGCAGGGAGAGGTTTGCCCTGGGAAGCAGGAGGGCAGAGCCCGGCAGGGAGAGCCGGGCTCCACCTGCGCCCGTGGACCGGCCGGGTTTGCCGGTGGCAGCGAGGAGCAGCGATGCGTTGAGGTGCGGTGCAGCATTTCCATTGGGAACCTCGCGACCGGCCCCACGTCTGCCCACTTTGAGAGAGGTGGTGTTCACACAGCGGCAGCGAGACGGAAGTTTGGGTGGTTTGCATGCAAATGCATGGACTGGTGAGGGGGGAAAAAAGGGAAGAAAAGGGAAAAAAAGAAAGAAGAGAAGAGAAGAGAAGAGAAGAGAAGAGAAGAGAAGAGAAGAGAAGAGAAGAGAAGAGAAGAGAAGGAAAAGAGAAAAGAAGGAAAAGAGAAAAGAAAAGAGAAGAAAAAGAAAAGAAAAAAGAAAAGAAAGAAAAGAAAAAGANAGAGAAGAGAAGAGAAGAGAAGAGAAGAGAAGAGAAGAGAAGAGAAGAGAAGAGAAGAGAAGAGAAGAGAAGAGAAGAGAAGAGAAGAGAAGAGAAGAGAAGAGAAGAGAAGAGAAGAGAAGAGAAGAGAAGAGAAGAGAAGAGAAGAGAAGAGAAGAGAAGAGAAGAGAAGAGAAGAGAAGAGAAGAGAAGAGAAGAGAAGAGAAGAGAAGAGAAGAGAAGAGAAGAGAAGAGAAGAGAAGAGAAGAGAAGAGAAGAGAAGAGAAGAGAAGAGAAGAGAAGAGAAGAGAAGAGAAGAGAAGAGAAGAGAAGAGAAGAGAAGAGAAGAGAAGAGAAGAGAAGAGAAGAGAAGAGAAGAGAAGAGAAGAGAAGAGAAGAGAAGAGAAGAGAAGAGAAGAGAAGAGAAGAGAAGAGAAGAGAAGAAAAGAGAAGAGAAGAGAAGAGAAGAGAAGAGAAGAGAAGAGAAGAGAAGAGAAGAGAAGAGAAGAGAAGAGAAGAGAAGAGAAGAGAAGAGAAGAGAAGAGAAGAGAAGAGAAGAGAAGAGAAGAGAAGAGAAGAGAAGAGAAGAGAAAAAAGGCAAAAAGCTTGCGGCAGGCCCGAGCAGACAGTGGTGACTCTATGGAGATGGGGAGGGGGAGAGCGGGTGGACATGCCTGAGGGGCAGCCGCCCACCCGCCAGCTGCCTCGCCACTTTTTGGGGAACCCCCTTTTGATGCGTGCGTTGAGGTAGAGCTTGCTTTCCCTGGAAATTCACCCAGCCTGGGGCTTCGTCTCTGTGCGTTTGCTAACGGGGTCACTGTCCCCAACTTTGGTGACCAACAGCAGAACAGTTGTGACCAACAGTTCCCAGCTGTGCCTCCTCCAGTTGCTAACTGGTTGAAGCTGGAGCGCCGCTAGCACCCTGAGGCTGGCGTGGAGTACCAGAGATGCACCAAGGGGATCAGGAAACCTCAGCGAGTTCTTGGCCAGACGCTTTCTTCTCTGTAACAAGGAAATCTGGGCAGAAAACAATATGAAACTCCCAAGAGGCAGGGACTTTGCTGGGATGGTCAGAAAAGAAGACAGAAATGGGGGAAAAACCCCGCTCTCTATCTAGAAATTATTTTCATTTTGCAAAATAAAATATAAAAGTCGTTCTAAATTTTATCTAATAAATATAACTTTTTTCCCCATATGGGGTTCATGGATTGCTGGCTTTTCAAAGAAAATGGCCAGTTTCCCTTCTACACCCTCACGGTAGAGGACTCCCAGCAGAGATGCTGGTTGCCAGGAGAGCGCGGTACCGCGCGCTCCAGAAGCTCAGACCGCCCCGTAGCAATGCGTGCTGGAAGGACGGGAGGAAACCGAGTGAACCCAGTCCCGCTAACGCGCAGCTCCTGTCCCCAGCTCCCTCCTCTCGGCCATTCTCCCACCTCCCCTGCAACGAGAAGGACCGGTGGTGGTTCGGTGGTGATGCACATGACTGGCCCTTGATGGGCATGCTGAACTCAAGCCCAAGCATCCCCACCGAAGCCGCTGCCGGGCCTTTGGGAGCAGGCAGGGTTTGCCACGGAGGCCCTGTGCCGCGGGGAGACCCGCCGGGGAGCAGCTCGTCCCCCCTAGGAATGCGCCCACCCCCTTCGGACGAGAGGGCATCCTTGGAGAGCGAATCGGGGTCCTCACCTTCCCCTCTCTTTTCAGTTCCCTGGGACAAAGCATAAATACCTCCAGCCAAGCGCACTCGGCACGTACTTGTTTGCCAAGCCATTATCTACTCCTGGGTTATGAGAAGGCGTTTGTGTTTCGACGGGAATCCAATCAATAAATTCCACAGTCTTTCACCCTCTCTTCTCGGCAAACATATCCACCCCACCCCGCTACACCGCGTTTTCTCCCTTTGCAGGAGTTAAATATTTGTGGGGCCTCTTGTTGAAACATGGGGAGCACCGGGCTACAGCAGAGGACCCTGGCCAGCGCTGGCTGGGGTTTTCTCAGGGAAAGCCTCTCCTCCCTTGGAAAGGGCTGGCTGACGGGAGGAGGCAATTCTCCTGCTCTTCTCCCCACCCCGACCAGCCGTTTTGGTCATGGAAGAGGCAAATCAAATGAAAGAGCGACGTCCTTGGAGCTGGACTCGATGATCCTTATGGGTCCCTTCCAACCTGAGCTATTCTATGATTCCTAATGCAACCTTTTAAAATGGTACCTTGCCCATAATCAGTGGGTGAGATGGACCGTTCTGGTTTCAAAACAAGAAAACCTCCTGGTTTACCGCCCCAAGGATAAAGCAGATGCCAAGAGGTCCCCTTGGAAGTCCCCTGGGTGCCTCTGAAACCCATCCTTGGTTTGCAGGAGAGGCAGCGGGAAGGGACAAGGCTAAACCCCAGGTGGGTTGGTCCAGGAAGGGCTTCGGCCCCTCTGAAAGCACAGCGATATAAGGTGATAGCGGCTGTGATAGCGGTGCTTTGGCGGCCGCTGGTGCCTCCAGGTGTTCCCAGCTGTGCCCGAAACCTGCCCGCACCCTCTCCAGCCTTCTGCTGGCGTTGCCTGATCTGAGCTTGTATTGCCGGGGCAAGAAGATGCTTCTCTCCAGCAGGGTGCAAGCATCTGCCATAACCACGGCACTCCCAGCACCAGAAAAAGAACACGTATTTTTCTTAAGCTTTATTTTAGGGGCAACAGCAAGCCGAAGTTATCGGAGGGTCTTCTCCCGGTACCATATCTGCTCCTGTTCGCTCTGCCGAAGAGGGGAACTGTGCATCCCAAAGCGCTCGGCACTAATTAGGAACTTTTATTAGGAACTCACCACCCAAAGGACTCGGCACTAATTAGGAACTTTTATTAGGAACTCGCCAACATCTCGCACTGCCTGCAGAAACCGCAGTCCTGCATTTCATAACTATCCACGTCTCTGCTCCCAGTTTTCTCTCCACAGCCCCCTTCTGTCTGGAGCACCGGAGTCTGGAAAAGTATGTTTCCAATTAAGATTATCAACCGCGTTATTAAATGAATTCATTGAGCGCTAAGATCTGGAAGTTTTTTCCATGCCAGATAGGTACCAGACATGCTAGGCAGACACTCTCGTGTCTTCTCAACATATGGGTCTGCTTTGCGCCTTCACCATGCGCATCTCCAGTAACCAACCGACCATCCCATCAACTCGCGATGCCCTAGACCAGTCAGTGGGAAAACCCCCACTGGTGCCAGCAGTGAGATGGGGTGGGTTATGCTGCTGTCACCAGCACGTGCAAGCAAACCCCTCAGGTACGGACAGGCTTTTTCCCCAAAACGGACCTCCTGCCCGACAGGTAGGGTCCGGCCGCAGCGCTTCCCTCCCCGCAGCCGGTGCGCCCGCTGCTCCGATCACACCCGGCGGCTCTCCTGGTCAGGACATTTTGATGCTTTCTTTCGCCTTATTATGTAATAAAGCCGTGTTGCAACCTCAGACCGAGCTGAGCTCTTTCAAGGCTTTGCTCGGAGTCAGAAGACCTTTGCAAGACCCCCATTTATGGGCAGATTTGAAGGGGCTTTCGGATGCCAGGCTTTCCAGCTTTCATCTTGTACCCGTCTGTGTTTTCTGTAAGATGCTACGGGGCACATCATACAGTCACAGGCTTGAAGCTAGATGCTAAAAGTCCAAGAAAAACAGTCGTATTTCCAGGGAGAGCGATCCTGATGGGCAGCTTTAGCGTATTCCGGTAGTTAAAGGCTTGTACAGTAAAACACCGAAGTCAACAGCGGCAGGACTTTTGTGGCAGCTGAGCGTCTCAGCTGCTTCTTCGAAAAAAACCGCTTGCTCTCCTCATCAGGAACATCTTGCGGAAAAGAAAATATGTCACCGGAGCGACGGGAGTTTCTGACACAAGTAATGGGAGTTGAAAGGCATTGGCCCCGCTGCAAGAATCTCTCAATCAAAAGCCGATATCAAACGGCAAATGCTGCGGCGAGGAGGGAGGAAATTCGTAGCAGAGGTTGTCAGGGGGGCAGGAGCTGCAGGCACTTGACGGGGAGCTGGGCCGGCGCCAGCCGCCCATCGGGAAGCATCTCGAGCTGGGACATCCTGCGGGTCCTGAGCAGCGGTGGGGAACGGGGGGGAGCGGGGCGACGGCTCACGGCAGGGATTTCAGGCGTTTTCCACTGAGATGGGGAAAGCGAAATAAAACACCCCCTGGATCATTTTCCATTCCTAAGTTAGGGGCATCCGCTTTAGACGAGGGCAGGGTCATCCCCTCGGCAGGGCAACGAGCCCCCCTCTGCCCCAGCCCTGGGTGAGCGGAGGGGAGCCGGCGTGCGGGACGTCAGCCAGCTCCTCCGGGGACGCCGTCGTCTTGGCAGGGCTCGTCCTGCAAACAGCACGGCCTCGGTGGAGCAGAGCCTGTTGTGCACGTACAGGAGCCCAGCGAGGTGCAGGAGCAAGAGACGGGTCGGGAAGGGAAACCTGTGGCTTCAGCGTGATTTCATAGGGTGGTTGCTGCTCAGCTGGGATGCAAACGGAGAGAGAAAGAGGAGTGGAGAGGCACCCCACGCCTGCTTGTCTCCCTAAAACCATGGCACTGAGACCTTGGGGTGGGTGACTGGGGATGGGGCACCCTGGACTTGCCCCAGAAGCAGCTCCCCTGCGTAAGGGGTGCCTTGCGGCATGCCGTGGTTGCTCCTGCGCTCTCAGCGTACACATAGCCGTGGACGCGGGGGTTGGGGTTGACCCTCGAACGGAGCACGTTACCCAATGCACGTTCCCCCTTGGCTCCGTCTACAGTGAATCGCAGCGGGAGAGGCACGCTGGAGAATGAGGAGCATTGTGGCAGCATCGCACGTATCCCAAAAAAACGAAATAAAATCGGACTGTATTATAATAACCGTATTCTATCAGGCTAATTTTTAATTAGGGCTATTAGAGGGATAGTCCTGCAGTCGTTGAAGTAAATGGGAACTATCTTTAAGCCCTAACCTCTTTAATCATCCCCGCATGGCATGCCAGAGCTTGTGAATAAGAGCCTTTTGTTCCTCCAAAAACGTCCAGCGGACAATTGCATGTGAAGGCACCGTCTATATTTAATAGACAACCTGTCAGGAGCCGGGCAACTTGTTACCCTCAAACCACACGCCTAGATAAAGGAGAGGGCGTCAGGCCCGATTTTCAAAGGCAAGCGTGCTGACAAAGGCGAATTAAAGGCCTGGGGAGGTGTGTTTACTCAGCACCTCTGAAAATGGTGGCCTGGTGGCCACGCTCCAGGCGCTATTGAATTCCCTGGAAGGGCTCCACCGGGCGCCAATGGGCGTTGGATCAGGCCCCGCGGAGGCAGCGATGTCTCGAGGGAAATGTGACCTGAATTAATACAAATAAATCTCTCTCTCTCACGGAAACCCAACTGTTTAAACTGTAAACGGACTATTTGGGACTTAATGTGTATTCATGAGTCAGGCAAGGGTGTGAAGGCTGACAACTAAACTGTGCTGGTAGACCACAAATCCTCTGAATCAATATCGTTCCGTTTACTGTACTAATAACAGCGAGCGGTGCCATATGCGGCGTTATTGTGAGGGTGCTACAGCAGGTTGGGGTTTATTTTTTGCCCTTTGCACGTCCGCAGTCAAAACAGGCACAAAACACACCTTCAAAGCGAGGCAGCGTCCGACAAAAACATCTGAAGCACCGTCACGTCCTCCTCAAGAGCACGGAGCGGCCAGCCTCTTGCTGGGTGGATGGTACGTCTCAGCCAGCTCCTGCTTAGGCTCCTACGCTCAACATTTCTCTCCGTCGCACTCCTACCAGCGAGCGTTTGTCCTGATAAGCAGGGTAAATCCGCCTCAGATAAAAAAGGAGAGGTCAACGGTCTTTCAGGGGAGGAAGGCCGGTCGCGTACTTCCTCTGGAAGGTCCTCTTGAGTGGTCTGAGACCTTTCTCTTTGCTCGTCCCTTTCCCTGGTTCTACAGGACGCCGCAGCCCAAGAAGTGATGTTTGGGGGTGCCGTCCGCAAATTTTTGAGCCCCCTCAGGCAGCTGAAGCAGCAGAGACGTTGACAGAGATAAACCAGTGATGAGGCGTACAGGTTCCAGGGGTGGAAGACCTTGCTGGGACCAAGGAGAGGGCTTCCATCCCGCATGCATTTCGCACACCCAACGCACGTTTTGGGCACAACAGCTAAAAGACAGACCGTGGAAGCCATTTCAGTACCTGGAGAGATGGGCAAATGCTGGAAGAGACTTGGAGGTTTGGCTTTGCAAAAGACCAGGCACCTCACCATGTCCCGGTGGGAGGACGCAGGACCCCCTGCGTGCCGTGGTCAGCATCACGCGGGACTTCCCAGCCCCGATGCCTCTGCGCAGGAGGGTCTGAGGCTGCATCTGGCTCTGACGTGGGGAGGACAGGGATGCTCGGGGTGCGTGAGAATGAGACTGGGGCGTGAGTGACAAGGTGTGAACTTGGGGGGATGTTTCTCATCTTCTCTTACCCTTCCTTTGAGGTTTTGAGGCCCCCAGGGACATGGTAGCAAGGGTGAGGACCAGGACATATTTTTGCTTTTTTTACGGTTGGACTCGATGATCTTAAAGGTCTTTTCCAACCAAATGATTCTGTGATTTATCACTAGGTAAAACTGAAGCGAATGCTAATGTGTGGCTCACCAAAAGCGTTTGGAAAATATTGAAATGATGCAGGATCCCCAGCACAGGGCTCGGTGAATTCCAAAGCTCCCCCAGGATTTCAGCCGGTTTTGTTATACCTATGTATTTTTTTTATTTAAAAAACAAGGTAACTTGAGTTATGAACTAAATGTTTATAACTCAACTAAACGTTGAGTGATAAACTAAATTGAAGCTCCATGGGGTGCCTGGAGTTTCCCTCCCGACTGCCTTCCCTGTAGGCAAAGCTCTCTGAGAGGCAAGAAATCAGAGCCCGGTATTAAACAAGTCGCGCTTCTCTCCATTTTTTAATTTATTTAATATTTTTCTCTTGCTTGAGCAAGATCTAACCACGCTTCCCCAGCCCTCGTTTTTAAATGCAAACCTCTTTCAAGCCCGTGTCCCGCGTATCGAATCGCTTGCCGTATGCTCCCTCCAGTGGGCGAAGGACCTCAAAGCAAAGGCAGCAGAAACGCTCCGACTTTCTGCTCCGGGACCCTACGGCAAACCTTACCCGGCCAAAAGAGCTGGGGCCAGTTGGGGTTTGACACCCAAGGGCTCAGCCTGCTTTTCCGTGCTTGCCCTGCTAAAAATCTGCCTGCAAATGCTGCTTTAACTGCAGGGGGAAGGCTAAGTTTTGCTGGGGCTTGTTTAGCGTTGGTCAATCCACTCTTACCCAAGCTCGGGAGGTCTCAGGCCACCCGTTTCTTCTCAGTTTATTTTCCCTGGCTGCTTTTAGGGTAGCTTTTTAGGATCCCTCACCCACCCACCCCCATGACCACCTTCAAAGCCTTAACCAGGACCTTCAGTGCCTTAAATAAACCATCACGAACCAATTCTTCCTTGGAGAGCCAATATTTCATAAAAAAAACAAAACCCCAAACTGATGTGCAGCCTTCGTACGGCCACAGAATCACCGCGTTCCTCCCGCCTCAGCCATAACTAACTTTTCAACACCCGCAGCTGCAAAACGGGAACCTGTGGTTAATGAGCAATGGGGAGCCCATTGTTTGGCAGTTTTAGAGGCTAGGCAGAAAGAATGCACACTGTCAGCGCGGCTCTGGGTCTCAAGGGGAACAGAGTAAGAGCACAGTGACCCACAAGCTGCCATCCAAAACCACCTTTCCCCTTAAAGCAACAAGCGTGCTCGCACCGCTGCTGAAAGGCTGCTCAGATTTGTGATTTACGGCGCACTCAGAGCTTGAAATTTGGCTTGCGGCGGGGGTCACGGTGCCTGAGGAGGCTGAATATGTCCCCGATCCGTGCTGTACCCTGAAAACGGGGTGCACATCTGCGATACCCCCGGGCGCAGGCGTGGGGCGGGGAAGGGCACGTCGCCCCGAGCTGCCCGGGCGTTTCTTTAGCTGTGGGTTTATCCCACCTCCGTCTAAACCACCGATGTGTTTGACCCCATCAGCATCCCGTGGCAGCAGTTCTCCTAATTTCTCGTCGACGTTGAAGGCGTACTTTCTCAGTGCCCCCCCCCCCGAGTTCGGTTGGGTTTAGAAAGGCTCCGTTCTCCGGGCTGCGCTGCCCGTGTGGCTGGATGCCTGCAGACAGACGGGTTTAATTGCGGGATCACGGCCTGTGTCATTACTCCTGGCATCCCGTGCTCCCAGGAACAATAGAGCTCCCTCTGCTAAACCAAGCACCTCCAGCATTACTGAAATCAAAGCCCTTTCAAACTGACCAATTCCCCCCAAGAAAATGCAGTTTCCCTATTAAGCCTGAAAGCAATTATCTGGGATTAGCGTCAGATCAAAAGGGATTACTTCCAGTATTGTTTTCAAAACCCTCAGGGCTGGCAGAATTATGATACCGCACCGCCGCCACCGGCACGCCGAGCCGCAGCGCCCGTGCCGGGCTGCCGGAGGATGCCCACCATCCGGCACCCCGCCGTGGGTCTGGGTGTCCTGGGACAGCGTCGGGGCGACGCGGGGCACCTCAGCAGGCTCAGCTCTGATTTCTGTCCACTTCCCTGGCGTGCTTTGGCAAAGGGTGGGTCACAATTTTTCAGGCACGATGGTTTGCACAGCCTGCTACCCCTCTCGGAGGGTGTGGTATTGCCCCGCATCGCATCGCCCCGCATCGCCCCGTGCAGAGGGCATGGGGCTGCTCGGGTACCCGCTGCGGGTGGGCATCGCCCTCGGTCCAAGCACCGGGGTGTGAAGCCCCTGGCCTGCAGAGCCCAGAGCTGCACCCAGCTCTCCTGTCGGGCAGCTGGGCTCGTCATGCTGACTGCCTCAGTTTCCCCACCTGTGAACGGGTCAGGGGCCGTTGCCATCACCTCTGGGAACACCCACTGAAGCACACCACATAAAAGCCAAGTGTTTTACCCACCGTGCCTCAGAAGCCTAATTAAGACACCAGAATGTGAAGGGAGGCTTCAGAGAGCAAAGCAGCCAAAGGTACTTTATAGCATCTGCGCTTCCCTTCAGTCCTCCCTGCAGTCCTGGTGACTGGTTATCGCATTGCCAAAACGATGCCAAAAGCGAGATCTGGGAAGATGGTAAAGCTAAAATGAATGCAAGGGTTATTTCAGGTAAGGTGCAGGGGGGCAGCGAGACCTCGAGGGCGAGGGGTCTGGACCCCTGGGACCCCACAGCCCACCGGCCCCCCGCAGCATCACTTCTGGCTGATGCAGCATCTCTCCTGGCTGATGCTCCTCGCTTCTCCTGCAGGATTTAGTGGGGTGGGTCCCTGCGGGAGCAGGAGCCATAGATCTGCTGCAGGCTCGCTGGCCGGCGCGGGGTAACATTTCATCCTCCTTTCCCCCCGTGAAGCGGGAGGTGAGGCCGGTTCAGGGCGCTGCGGCGGGGAGGCGACCTGTGGGCGAATCCGGCCCCCGGCAAGGCGGCTCCGTGAAGGGAAGGGTGCTGAAGTGGCGAAGTGCAAGGGGTTGTTATTAAACCGGCAGCATCACGGTGCCTGCAGGGGTCTAGAGATACGAGCCACGTAGCCCCCGTGCGGGGAGGCGAGTATTTTTTATGGGGCACTTAGAAAAAAGACAGGCTTTTGGGCTGGGCGAGCCGGGGAAGCTCCTGATGGCTGTGTTTGTATCGAGCAGGCTAATGAGACGGCTCAGCCCTTATTATTTGGCCAGCTTTATTTTTAGAGTTCGTTCCTCCTTCCCGATGTGAACAAACTCCCCTCGGCCGCACAAAGCAAGCCTGCACTTTAAAGGTCTGGGCGATACCACATTTGAAAACAGTTATTTTGGGAGCTTCCTGTGAACGCTATATAATTCGGCATTTTTGAGGCAAGGTTTAGTCTCGTCTTTATTAAACCTCTGGAAGCAAACAGAATATTATTAACCGCTGCAGTGCAGTTAATGCATCCTCCTGCATGCGTGAACCGGAGGATGCCGGCGGTGTGAACACCCGAGCATCGCTGATGCCCGGCGGGAGGACCCGTCGGGTCTTCGTCCCCGCAGCAGCCAGGGCCAGGGCTGGCGATGTTCTGATGGCGTGAGTGGTGCTGGGGAAAGGCTGGAGTGGGGCAAGGCGGGGGGGTTCAGGCCCCAGGACCCTGGAGGAACCATCCAGAGGTTTGCAAAAGCCCTGGCGAGGAAGGGAGCAGCCGCTCTGCGATGCTTTGGGAGACGGGAAAGGGCTTTGCCTGTGACCTCCCGCTTTTTTCTTTCCTCCTACTCAGCCGATCTGAATTTTCTCCATTTTTAAGAAGTGTGTTTCTCCAGCAAACAGGCTAAAAAAAAAAAGAATCTTACCTCCTGAGGCTCAGTGGAGAGGGAATAGCAGGCCCAGGACACGCAGGGCTGTTAAAAGAGAAATAGGTGCACATCACATCCACCTATAGGTCGGTCACCACTAACCTTCCTGGCTCGGGTTTAACGGCAGGGATGCTGGCTTTTCTTCTCCCATCCCAGCCTAATATTTAGCAGCCCCTAGTTATCTGCCACGGCACAGTTAGAGGTCTCTAATTTTCCTTTTCTCCCTGAAAAGGGACGATTCTCCTCTGCCCAGCGCCAGCGAGGTAATGAAAGTCAGTCTAATTTTTACTTTAGAAAAAGCAATTTTCATAAATGGTGTTCCACTAATGGCTCATGATCACATATAAGCCCCACAGCAAATTATTCTTAATCCAGTTTGTCTGTGTTATGTTACCTGGGGGAAATAATATCAATCCTTTCTCTTTGCTAGCAAACTGTTCGCCGGGACTTCTCCAATATATATTAATCCCATCATTTATCTTTGTCAACTGAGAACAAAAATAATTTGTGGGAGAGTAAACAGAAGAGCATACAAGACAGGAGCTCAGCATTATTAAACAGCGGAAAGCAGGTGTTCACAAAACCAGGCTTATTTTTATTGCGAAAACTTGAGTAATTCTCCTTCTGCATCCGTGCATAGTAAACAAGAGTTTAGGGAGATTCGAATATTTTAGAGGAACCTGTAATTTCATCACTCCGGGAACAAGGCACCAATAAACCCAACACTTTATGCCACCTTTTTATTTGCTGTGAAATTCGCTCAGGACAAAGGAATGAGCCGTCTCCCCTCCTGGCACGCGCAGCGGGCACCACTTTTTGGAAGAGATGCTGGGTCCCCAGGCGGGCGAAGGCAGGAGGACCCTCCCCGGGTCGCAGCCGGGCTCGGAGCAGGCAGCAGTGGTTGCTTGAGTGGGTTTTTTTTGGTGCCGTGGGGGTGACACCTCTGGTTGTCCCACATGCTGGGAGCCCCCCGAGACAGGGTCCAGGGAACGGACCCCTCCCCGCCTGCCCTTCCCTGCCCTCCTCCCGCAGCTCCTGGTCCTGCCCGGAGGCCAAGCCCATCCCCAGCGCTTTGGTGACGGTGCTGGGTGCCAGCTTGCTCCAAACCCCCCACATCTCCCCAGGGACACGCGCTCTCGGCGGCTTCTCCTCCTCCAGCGTCTTCCATGTAGTAAAGCATCACATCGCTTCTCATTCACCATCCGTCCCACGGGCGCACCGAGACACCGTCTTTGGGAGCTTTGTCTTGTTTTCTCCTACCGGTGCTGTTTTCGCTGGCCCGGTGTCTCCGGATGGTCATTTCCAGTGATTTCTGGAGATAACCTGTCTGGGTTTCTGCGGTTCTTTGGAGGAGGAAGCCCCACCGTCAGCAGCATGCCTCTAATTGGGGCCGCTGACCCGCTCCGCGCGGCAGAAAGAGCTATTTTTCGTCTGGCTTAAATGGGGCTTTAAATAGAGCTTCATAATGAGCCTCATTACAGCAGGTACTCCGATGTAGCGGGGATTAAATTACCCGCGGCAGGTATTCCCCCCGGCCGCAGCCTGCCCCTGCGGCTGACGGCTCGCGCGCCCGTGCACACCCGGCCGGGGGAGGACAGCCCAGGCGTCACCCCTCGCCCCATAAAGCACAGGCGAGGAATGAGCTTTCCCACGGGGTTGTCACCGGCGGTGTAGGTGAGCTGAGGGTGCTGTCAGGGCACGGGAGTTATGGGGTGCCGGGTGGCAGTGGGTCACACACACACCCCTCATTCACTGACGGGGACATGCACCCCCTCCCCGAATAAATAAATTTAAAAAAAAACCCAAAAACTGGCCGTTCCTGGGGCATAAAGACCGCTTTATTAAGCGGCAGCATCCATCAGCGGGTTTGATTAACTGCATCGGGGAGGGCGACCGAGCCCAGCGCGCAGCCGGCAGGGACACGTCTCTGCGGTGCCGTTGAGTTGGGGACGCAGCGGGCATCTCGCACAAGCTGAGATGCCATGAGAAAACCCCAGAGCTCCCCCCTCTGACACTTCTTTTTTTCCTCTCCAGGTTACCTTCATCCAAAACCTTGTAAAAGAAATGGTGATGTGAAATCGGAATGATCTCTCTCATACCTAGCCGGCCGTTTTGTGCAGCTGGAGGTGCAGTGCTCGGCACCGCATATTTCCAGGCTCTTAAAAAACAGAGCGAAGAGAGATTTCTAAATGAAAAGTCTCTGCCAAACCTTTATTATCATTTTTTTGCCAAAAGAGGTTTTCTCCAGCTGCCTGCTCCCACGCCCCGGGAGCCCGCATGCTCAAACGGGGGCGGCTGGAGGCAGAGCTGCCCAGCCTGCGTTCCCCTGCACGGCCGGGGCAGGGAGTGCGAGGCTGAGATGTCCCCGGGCCACCCGCTGCCACCGGGCTGCAGGACAGTGTTGGTGGCCCTGGGTGCCGGCACGAAGGGCGTCACCTCTAGAACTTCAGCGCTGAAGCTGAGCATCCTTGCGTGCCGAGGGCGAGGTCTCAAGGGAGACCAGGAGACCATCAGTGGTGGCTCCGGCTTCCCCAGCTCACTCTTGAGCCCGGATTTGTCAGGTGGCTGAGATTTAAGAGGGAGCGGGCAACTGCAGCTCCATGGGCTGGGCTCTGTTGGCTTTGGGTGATGCTCTACGCCCATCACCCGGGACAAGCAGGCTTCTCCAACGCGTGTACAAAGTGGACCCTCTGCAAGTGCTGGTCCTTCGTCTTCAGAGTCACTAGGTGGCAACCTAAGGCATCCTTTGTGTTTGGAGAAGTCTTGTGGAGGATGCAAATGCCTCTGCTCCTGCCTCCAGTCTGCTCCCCCTCCTTTTCTCTTTTTTTAATCCTGAATTACTGACAGAGACCATAAAAACGTCTCTTCCCCCGTGTTCTTTAGTGGCCGAGGGTGGAGGAGGGTTCTGGATCTGCTTTATCCCAAGATTGCGCCCAGTAACAAGGCGAAGGCAAGCAGGTGACCACATGCTGTGCAAAGCCCAGAAACGATGAGGTTTCTGAGAGGGGAAAAAAGTGATTGAGGGTAGAAAAGGGGGAGAGGAGTCCTTGGCCGGTCTCGCTGGCAAACGGGCTGGCGAGGTAACACACACTGGAAATCCCTGATTTGGGTGGTGGTGGGGGAGTCTGTGGCCAGCTTAGTAGGAATTGCTGGTTGGGTGCACATTTTCAGTGTGGTTTTGCCTTTATTCCTTGCCCACATTTTGTGGGTTCTTCTTCTGGGCCTTTTCATAGAAATATCTGAGAATACTGATTTCCCCCCACCAAAGAGGATGGATTTTTTTTCTCTAGAAGAGGATGTTCTGCCCAGGAACACAGAGTTCATCACGCATTTGCAGCCTACAAAATGCAGCCAGGATTAGAAGGGAGGATGTTTTTTCCCCCCAAATTTCCCATTGGCATTGATGTAATTATCTCTTTGCTCCCTGTAAGGCACGTCCTTTTAACTAAACTTGGACATGGACAAGTCCCTTCCAGCTCAAACGGCAACCAGCTCTCCACTCCCCCTTGCCACCGGGGTGTCCCCCAAAGGGGCAGAGTTGCAGCTCTGATGCTCAATAACCCTTTGTTTACCCCACAACCCGTCACTGCTTAACCCCTCTGCTCCCAGGACTTTCTCCCCCCACCCCGTTACTCTATTCGAAGCTTCAAATTTGCCCTGCCATCACCTCGCGTGAGGAAAACACGCAGGGCTAATCCTCAGTGCTGCGAAAGGCACGTGCGGGAGCCGGGTCCTCCCTTCATTCCCTCCTGGTGCCCTTCTCTTAACTTCTGCTGAACATCGAGATACCCTCCCCAAAATGCAGAGCCTCGTCGTGGCTCCCAGTCCCACCAGCCTTGATAACCCCGAGCAGAAGGGAAACATCTCTCTTTGGCCGTGCCAGGTGGGAGGCAGGAGACCCACTGCCCGTGCCGGCACCCAGCTGGCCGGGGGACGGAATCACGGTCCCGCAGCAGTGCATCCTTCCCGGGCATCGCCTGCCAGCGGGAGCTGAGCTGCTCCTTCCCTGCGAACCGGGCTGGAAAAATGTCCGCTGGCTTTACCATTTCTCCACGCAGAGAAAGGAATCCATTTACACCTTCCTCTTATTTAATTTGGCTCCCAGCAGATCTGTTTTATAGGACTGTCTGCTCTGGGAACGGGGATTTTTCAGAGGTTTTATTCTCTCCAGATGTTCCGACCGTCTTTGGTAACCCCGTTCTGGTGTGAATGTTAGACAGCGTCCTCCCTCTTCGCGGGGTGTGATTAGGTAAGACAGCTTGCTCCTGGGTATGAACGTTAGTCGCAAATGACAGGGAGTCGTGATTCAGTGCAAAAGCTGGGCACAAAGTTTTACGAGACCTCAACCACTTCCCCTGTCCTCTGAACTGCGCTGAAAAGTCAAGAGCTCAAAGGAAAAAGTTGGAGGGAACCGACAGCTTGAAAAGGTTTTCAGATTCAGCCGACAAAAGGTTCGTTTTGGAAAGTTTCACATGGAATTCAACCCCTTGAAAATATAATTAGGATGTTGACAATAATTCAGATTTTAGAAGAGAATAGCTTGGGCCGGTTGGTTTCCAACGCCTTCGCCATACCTGTGTTTGCGGAAGCACAGCCGGCTATCGGGTATCGCCTGAGTTCAGGGGACGGTCAGGTCAGTCATCCTACTGAAGAACAACCATCTGAAGGAAAACAACACCTCAGTGCTTTTGCCCTGGCATGACCTGCTGCTTTTTTGCATCAGCCTTCCTTGCCCAGAGGAGCCAACGCTCCACGCAGGTGAGATGGGGTGGTTTGCCCCCAGGACACGCGACGGCCTGGTGGCAGAGCTGGGAACAACGCCCAGCATCGCTCCAGCTTTCGGCCGGACCATGCCGTCCAAGCCATACAGGCACTTGCTTGTCCCACTGGTGCGGATAAAGCCGGTCTCTCGCTCGTGCCCCCGGTTCACGGCTCAGTGGCCAGTGGTCCTGGCCAAACCCGAGCCCCGGTGTAGACAAGACGAGGCACAACCGGAGCCGAGCGCTCCAGCCAGAGAAAACAGCCTTTGCTGGAGCAGGGAGGGAGAATGGCCATTTATGGGTTTCAGGCTACAGAAACATGATCTCTTACTGGGTTTATAATGTGGAAATAGCCCGAAAAGACTGGATCTCTCAGACTGGGCATTTGGCTTTCGGACAAAGAGCCCCACACATCATTACTTTGGCTTTGATCCCTCCCCCGATACAAAGGGCTGCTTTTTTAGCATGGCTTTCGCTCCAGGATGGCCACCTCAACGTGCCGACCACTGTCCAGTTTCTCGCAGTAATTAGGTGGCGAGGGTGAAGAGGTTTCGGTCTAGTGTCAGCCAAATGCCTCTTATGCTTCGTTCCTTGGTTGTTTAACGACGGTTCCCTCCCACCCAAGCTAAGGAAGAAGGTGACGGGTAAGAGAGCCCCGTATTCTTCCTGCCTTAGACTTGGCCTTTGGTCATGCCTAGCTGGAGCTTCTAGGTCTTGCGGGCTTCACCCTTGGGTCTTGACTCCTTCCATGCAGTCCAGGTTAGGGAAGGGCATGACAGACCGTGGCCAGGTCTTCATCGGCCAAGGGAGTGCAGAGTCCCCCGGCCCGATGGAGACGATCCTGCTCCTGGCTGCTGTCAGGTGGGAGCTCAGCGCCCTGCGTGTTGGGACCTGCAGATCTGCGCTCTCCCCCAGCAGCTTGTCCCAGCTCTTGGACGCTTGCAGCTGTGGACCGAGGTCTCTGCTCCTCCCTGGTGCTCCCCTGCTGTGCTTAGACCACAAACGCTGCACAAGAGGCACCACCCCTCCGGCACACGAGGACCATCAGCTCTAGGAGATGAAAGCCGGCAGCACACAGGATCCCTTTGTGGAAACTGGGTTGAATACTCCCGGGTTCGGATCAGCTTGCTCATTAACAAGTTGGAGCTCGTTTTTGGTGATACTGTGCGCTTGCTTGTTCAGTATCACCCAATCTTTCTCCCGCTGCTACGGCATGAATATTTCTGTTTCCCTCCCCTGTACGGACCTGACTCCGTACCTCAAAGAACTATTTATTTTATAGGGGGTTTTCCAGGCAGATCACTGACAAATATTCCCCAGCGGCTGTGCCAGGTTTCGATCACCAATCCCAGGCAGAAGCACAGACGGCAGCTGTAGGAACAATATAAATGATGTGGCAGAGTCCAAGCGGGTTAGGCAAAGCCCAGGACGTGCTGTCCTTAGGACGATGTGACATCCAGGTCCCTGGGCTGGACCAGAGCAGGTTTATTGAGCTCCGTGGGGGAACCCCACCACCTACGAGCGAAAATCTGGTTCGCGTGGGCTCTGTGCTTGGAAGGCTGTACTCGCGTCTTTCAACAGCAACATTAACAGGGGGGGTTCAGCTCTTGGGATGCAAATAGAAAGATTTGTCATCTTCTGAAGATGCTATTTTTTATTAGAAACACATCACAGGGGCAGGCTTGCTGAGGGAAGGCTTCTCGCAACCCTCTTTAGCTTTGGAAAGAGTTAAAGTAATTTGTAGCTGGGTTCATAAAGAGCTGGCCAGGATCTTAAAACGATTCAGTTTTGCTTTATGTACTTATTTATCTGACCTCAAAATACTGGCACGTGTGTGGATTGCATCGATAATTGTCAAATAGCTGTGTTTACAGAACCGCATAATCCTGGGGCCCCTCTGCTCCTTTCTCCCCATGTGCTGCTTCCACTCGGATTTGGACACGATTGGCTTCGAAGAAAGACATGCACAAACCATCCCGATTTTCTTCGTGAAAAGCGTCATATTCTTTTACGTCCTTCAGAAAGGCGAAAAGCAGGCGAAAGCCTTCGCCGAGGCTTTCCACTGGCTGACATTCGTGTCAGATTTTTGAAGCCAGCAGCTGCAGGTTAAGTTTTTAGAAATACAGATATCCGGCACGGCTAAGCGGGGGAAAACGCTCAAATCCGCACGACGAAGGCGGCAGCCACGTTATCAAGCCGCGGTGCGCGACAGGGCCGGTCTGCAGCACAGCACACGGCGGGCTGAGCGCCTCGCATCCGCCTTGTTTGTGTTTTTGGCGATTTTATTGCAGCCCGTTCGGCTGGTGGGAACCAGGGGGAACCACGGAGAGCAGGCGAGATCCAGAAAGCACAACCCGCAAGGAAAGCTCCAATCCATCCGTGCTGCTTCCTCAGAAAAAAAAAAAAGACACGATAAGCACGCAAGAAATTCATGTGCCTGGTGGGTTCGGGAGCATCGCCCCTTCTCCCGTGGCTCCTACGAGGACGGCAACCCGCAGCTGACAGGCAGACCACACTACTGGGGCAGGGAAATTTTTATCCAGAGCTAAAATAACCCATCGGGGAGTGCAGAACGTGGGGGCTGCTGCCCGCTGAACCCCCCCGGCCGGCTGCTTCCGGGCGCTTGTGCAGCAGCCTGGCCCCAGCAGGCATTTCAGGGCTCGGGGTTTCATATGAGCTTTATTAGCTTCAGACAAGTTTTATTTCCTTTCGAATTTAGGAGACGGAATAAAACGTGATAAGCAGAATACAGGAAACTCTTGCGGCGGGAGGGAGAACGCGGGGCAGAAGTGGAGTTCGGGGTAATGAAACAGCTAGCGGGCGTTAGCACCATCCCCAAACCAAAACCAGCCCCTTCCCCAGGGCCACGAGCCCGCAGAGGCTTTCCAGAGCGGCTGCTTCCCAGATCGCTCCCACCTGCGGAAAGCGTTGGGGGATGCTCGGCGGGGTGTGGAGTTTAGGGGGAGCCCACTGTCCCGTGGCACCGTCCCCAGATCCCGGGCTGCCCTGAAGCCCTGCGGACGGATGGGGACAGCGGGGTGGTATCTCCGTCACCGTGCCCCTGCCTGGAGAAGGGTGCAAGAGCGAGGCGGGTAGGTGTGACACCCCTCCCCGAACACTTTCCAGCTGTTTCTTGCATTAAAGGTGTTTTCCGACGTTTTCGTTATCTCTTTCCCCTAAGCTTGCCCAGCCTCTCCTTGAAGCTGCGTGAAGCTTCGGCGGCCACGATGCCCAAGGGTCCCGGGTCCCCAGCCTTCCGCCTGCTGAGAGCAAGGTCTGCGCGAAGATGGGACATCTCTTTTGTAGCTTCTCCGGTGTCTGATGCTGGGGCTGAGCTCACGCCGCGCAGCCAGACTACCCCTCTTCGGCCCCTCCGGAGCCGCTGGGCACATCCGACACCTCAGCCATCAGCTCTTCTGTCTAAATCACTTGCACCGAAAGGTCCGGGAGTTATTTGGGGCAGGGGGATTACAGGCAGGCAGGCAGCGTGATTGCAGGCAGGCAGGCAGCATGATTGCAAAAGCCGTGCTTCCTTTGGAGACCCAGCTGACAAATCTTGGGGTGATGAACTCGGGGTTTCTCTCCACTTCCAAGCCTATAGGTATGTGCCTTCTGAATCATATTCCTCAGCACAAAAGCGAAAAAGATGTGTCCTATCTTTGGCCAAAGAGAGAATGAAAATGAAAAAAAAAAAAAAAAAAAAGAGTCGGTGATGTGCCAGAACTTTTACTTTTTATTAAAAACTTAAGTGCAGATGACGAGGAACCCACCTGTTTTTGATTTTTTTAATAAAAAGTCAAATAATCCCCACAAACAATTCCTCTGCAATGGTTTCAATATCGGAACCATAAAGATGAACTTTAAAGGCGCTTGTAAAAGAAAGAATATTACAATAATTTTAGTGCAAAACTCCAATATCATATTTTCTTTTATTTGAAAGAAAAAGGGGAATGTACCGAGGATTTCTTTTTTTTTCTTTCTCAGGATGCAGCAGTTTCAGATAATCTATTTACTCACGAGAAAGGAAAAGAGAGGGGGAGGAGGAGGAGGAGGAGGACGGGGAAGCCGGGGATGCGGGCAGATGCTGAGCGGGAGATGCCCTGGGAACGACGGCACGCTGCCCGCCTCGCACCAGCAGCATCCTCCCCCTCTCCGAAATTAGGAACCGCATCCTTGGCTTCCCTGCGACCGTGTGGTGCCTCCTAAGGGCCGTGCTCCTCCATCAGCCTTGCCCTCAGCGAAGGCAGAAACAGCATCTCCCTCGCCTGCCCACCTCCGTGCTCTCACAGCTCCGGAGTGAATGGGTATTTCGAGATGCTCAGGTTCAGTAAATGGGCAAAAGGGGCTCAAAATTGGTGGGGGAGGCAGGCAGGGAGAGGGATCCCGGGGGGTCGTGGTGGCTCACCTCCCTCTCCCGAGCAGGGCAGGCTAGAAAGCTTAACTGCTTGAAATTCCTCCCTAAACTCGAATCAACCCAAAACACAACCAGGCTCCCCATAAAAGCGCAGGACTATTGCTTCTTTAAAAAAAAAAAAAAAAGAAAATAAATTCATAACACTGAGAGAAAACAGCCTTACCCTAATCTGAACTTTTCCTCCCCAAGTGCCAGAAACGTCATAAAATTTCTCGGGGAGTATCGTGCATGGGGGATGCTCAGAGCCCGCAACCCACCTGGGATGCCGACGGAGATGGGGACAGGCTCTGCCGACAGCACAGGGCAGAAGCTCCCGGGGCCAAAGCCCTGCAAGGAGCAGCGGGGCTGCCGACGAGGGGCTGCTCGCAGCGGGGCTGCCATCGAGGGGCTGCTATCGAGGGGCTGCTCGCAGCGGGGCTGCCGACGAGGGGCTGCTCGCCCGCGGCGTCCCCTGCGGCTCCCTGCCCGGGGCGGCGGGGAGCCCGTTTGCCGGTAGGGCGGTCGGCCTTACTCTGACATCCGAATTTTAAAACATATGAGAAGCGGTAAAGTAAACTTTAATCTCCTTTAAAATGTATTTCAAACCCGGGAATTAAAGCTGGTGAGGATTAGGAGGCGGTCAAAGCGTGCATTTCAAAACTGCTGGAAATCCAAGGGTTTAAAACATATTAGCAAACAGAAGCGAAGCTTTGGAAAAGCCGTGCGGGAGGGAGCGGAGCCGGGAGCGAGCGGCATCCTCGCGCTGGCTGCACCCGGCGTGCGGGACCGCCGGAGGTGTGGGAGATGCGGGGCCGAGGGGATTTTGCCAGCTTTGGCACAGTGCATAGAGGGAGAGATGCGAATATGGGCTCAACTGGGGACGAAATTCAGGCAGAAACAGAAAAGTGAGCCTGAACTGAGCGGCGTAAGCAGATCTAGGCTTGGCGGAAAAATGCAAGGCTGCCCAGTAAATCGTGTTTTTGCCAGTGGCGGCAGAGGGTTTCTTTCTGTTTCATTCCCCGGTTCTCTAATTTTTTTTTTTTTCTTTACCCAAAATTGGTTTACCAGCTCTGATTTCCTGTTTCCATTTTGGCAAAAGCAACACTCACACAAAAATTCCTCTGCTGGGAGTCACGCCGAAAGCATCTTCAGGCAGAGACTTGCTCAGCTCGGCCGGGGCGAGCTGGCAGCCGCGCCAGAGCCGCCTTTTTCATCTCCTCCGGAGGCTCCGAGGCCGAAGAAGCGATGGTTTATGGACACGTCAAATCGCGACAGCAAGCCGACGGGCTCTTTGGGAGCTCGCCGTTCCCAAGCACGGCCGTAGGGGAGCCGCGCAGCGTGAAAGCGTGCACGGCGGGACCTCCGCAGCCTGGGCGACCTCCCGGTCCTCGCCTCTCGCTCGTGCCACCCCTGCCCCGAGACTCGGGGCGCTCGTGAGCCAGCACCCGGTCTTCGAAGCTTGATCGGCAGGGGAGGAGGGGAGCTGGTGGGTGCTACGGGCTGGAGGCGAGAGGAAAAACGCTCTGCGGCGGCCGGGCGTCGGGAAGGGGCTGGGGAGAAGCCTGCGGAGGATGGAGGGGCTGAGGAACGGTTAACGAGTCCTTGCAGTTTGGTCAAATTCGCCCACGTGCTTGTAAATGTGAAGCAATTTGCTTCCAGTGGTTTTGGGGCTGTTCTCGTGATGTCCAGCTTTTTCCCCGAAATTTCCCGCTCCCGGAGTCATGGGACGATGTGTGAACTCCTGCCTTCAGACGCAGGGATGTTTTCCACACTGTGGGTTGTGCAGGAAATTCTGGAAATAATTGAGGATGACAAGCACGGATTTTGCCAATGTGATTTATGCGTATATATATTTTTTTTTTTAAATCCTCCTGATCTTCAGCCCTCCCTTTGCTGCCCCGAAGGTACCGGTGGGGATGAAGGCTGCCGCTCCAGCGGTGATGATAGCCAACTGCGTGCACCTTCTTACCCCTCCAACCTGCCCAGGCACCTGCGCCGTCCCGCCGGCAGCAAACGCAGCCGTCCCACCAAAAATCATTCAATTAGGGACCCTGTAGAGATGTGTCAGCAAGCGGGGGGAGCCCGGCCCCCCCTCAGAGCGGGGCTCTTCCCCCCAGCCCCTCTCTGCTCGCCACTTGTCCAAATAGTCGTAAATCACCAGCAAATTCCTGGGGCTGCTGGGGGGGGTTTGGGCTTCAAAGGCGGCGAGGGGCAAACAGGAACCTTTCATTAACTGTGGGAAAAGCCTCCCCGTGCCGCGGACAGGGTGAAAAGTCCTTGGCAGGTATTTGCAGCGGTGGAAAAAAGCGGGGGAACATAAAGAAGGGCACCAGAGACATCGTAATCTGCTCGTCTGGAGCTCTTGTCTGGTTTGGACCCCGATAATTCGTGGAAGGTGGCAAGCGACGGGGCTCCGCGTTCCTTGTGCCTTTGTATTTATCGGCACGTTTGCGCCTGTGCCCTCCGAAGAAGCAGGCAGCTATCCAGCAGCACCAAGCTGCTGCCCATTGGTTTTTCACCCTTGGTTTTCCTCCTTGTTTCGTTTTTATTTTTGGCATTAGGCTTTTTAACGCCGCGAGGGAAACGCAAGTTTTAACGGGAGCCTGAACGGCGAAGGCGTCTTCAGCTGGGATTGTCATTTCCTTCCAGTGTGACCCCAGCATCAGAGGTTTGACTTTTCAGGAATCAAGGTGAAGAAGAACAAACACGCACCCAGACCAGGAAAATAAAACAAACAAAAAAATAGAGCGGCTGGACTGCGCGGGTGCCGGGGGCAGATCCTCCTAGCTGCCAGCAAGCTGCCGGGGTTTGGAAAACTCATCAGTGGGCGGCCGGCCAGAGGTAAACCTTGGCGATGGGTGGTCACCAACAAAAAGCGGAGGACGAGAAAGGCAAATGTCTACAAGCAGATGATTTTCCATGAGGCGATGGGTATCTGTTTGACCACACGGCGTAACTGCCGCCCTCCCGTTGAAAGACGAAATTATAGCGACGTCAGGAGGGGCCGCGGGAGGGTCGGCTCTGAGCAGGGGCGGGATGCCTGCGGGTCCTGGATGTGTCCCCAGGCCACGCGCAGCTCGGCTGCGGCGGGCTCAGTGTGTCCGGGAGGCTTTGACCTTGTCCCTGTAAAGGACCGTGGTGGCACCTTCGTCAGCCGCATCTCCAGGACCACCCAAAGCGGCTGGATGGTGATGGGGAAGGTCCGGCAGTCACCTCCCTGTGTCCTGGTGTGGCTGTACCACCCCCCAGGGCGACACCTCCCGCAACAGCCGCTGCTCCGTGTATTTACCCCAGATATATATTGTCCCATATATACACCCCATGTACCCCCCGCCCGCTGCAAGCTGACCCTCGTTTGATCTAAGAAATAAAGCCAACAACCTCGAGGAAACTGAGCAGGCGGCAAACTTAAAAAGAAGAACAAAATCCAGCGCGGTGCCTGAAATGTTGAACTTTAAACGTGGCGCCTGCTTCCCCACCCCTGCACATGTACAGCAAAGCGATTTCCTTAGCCCCCAAACACACAGACCCTGCGGGTGGAGGTGGTCCGGAGCTAGCAGAAGGTGCACGGCTGCCGGCGATGGCGTTGAACAGAGCTTGGAGCAAATTAGGACCGGGAGTTACAGGCTCCATCAAGCACGTTCGCAGCCCTGGACTGGGACTGACCTGATCACCCCTGAACTCCCAGCCACCAGGACCTGGTCTGGGTTTAGGGAGAGGCTCAGACTCATCAAACTCTCCTGGGAACAACCCAGCCTCAGCGGCAGGGAAGGGGTTAATCCCCCAATTAACCACACTTGTGCCTAATCAACACCTTGTGCCAGGCTGCCTCCCAGCCTACTTAAACCCTGCCCAAGGTGCTCCTTGCTTGCTGTCAGTCTTAACCCTGCTGGTTGTCCTTCCTGGAGGCTGGCTGTGCTCCTGCCTTGCGATGCCCGGGCTCGGCTGCACTGCCTCTGCTGCGGTTTTTAAGCGGGGCACGCTAAGGGTGTGGAGCTCCAGAGCCACGAGTGGAGGCGGTGGTGGCGTAGCAGGAGGAAAGGATTTGAAGAAGAGGATGCTGAAGCAGAGCCTGAGCAAAGGTAAGGCACAAAAATGCAGGAAAAAGGGAGAAGTAGGTGCAGAGCCGGTGGTCAGGCTGGCTAAGAAGGTCTGAGCGTAGCTTTCTGGTGCAGCAGTAACTGGTGCTGATTGAGAGGAGCAAAGTCACCGTGCCGCCTCCATGGGAGCTGGTCTTGCCTCCAAAAACCAGCATTGAAGAGCCGCCACCTTGCTAGCTGAGGGGCCGCAGCTCCCCTGCGTAGGTGCGTGTGGTAGGCATCGATGCCGGTGTTGCTCCGTGTTAGGAAGAGCCAGACAGCTTGTTCCTACGGCTGGCAGGGAGGGCAGATGTATAATAAACCCCGGCGCTTGGTGTCTTGGTCCAGGTTGGACTACAGGCGCTGACCTGGCTTGGCCGCAGCCTCCCATTCTGCGTTTCCTCCAGCAAACAGGCAGCCTTCCCTGTTTTCCGCACAGCCCCCTGATGCTTAAAGGAAGGCTTCAGGCTCTTGCCTTGCAGATGGCAGCGCTTGAATTGCCTCTTCTTGCTGACGCAGCCCCTTTTGCAACGTCCTGCAGTGCCAGGAGGACCGGGGGGTGCGGTGGGGACGCTGGGAGTGCGCAGAGGGCATCAGCCCAGCTCTGCAAAGGGCATCGGCTCGGGACGGAGCGCTGAGCTGTGCCGAGGGGTGATGCTGCTGAGGCCTTCCTCCCCTCGCTGTCGCCTGCGCAGGGGATGACCTGGAGGGGCGAGGCCACCACGAGCCTCTGGAAATCCTGCTGCACCACGCACGGTGCTCCTGGGTTTAGGCTTATTTTTGTTAGCGAGCAACGGTGCTGTGGGTCCGCTCACTGTGGTTTTTTTTCCTCTGGAGATCAGGAACAGTGACTTGCGCTGAGATTTTGGAAGCTGGCCCGGGGTCTCCAGAGGACCTGGCTCTCAAATGCACTGTCGCACTGCGTAATCGAGTTTATTTTAGCAGACCCTGTTCTCTGAGAAGCCCGGAGCCCTGTGCGCTTGCACGCACGTGTGTAAGGGTACCGGTCCCGCAGCTCAGCTGTGCCGCTGTATCACGTTTCCCCCTGGCTCTGGGATTTTTGCCCTTGTCGGGGGGAAAAAGCATGAGCATGCCCCGCGGCATAACCCTTCTGCTCCAGCTGCCCAGGGCCCCCTCGCTGCCTGCTTGACGGGTGCCGTGGCTTGGCCGCTGCCGGCAGCAGGTGGGCGCAGGGAGAACGCCGCGCTCGGGGCGGCAGGAGTAAGGAAGCCCCGTTTCGTGGAGATTTTGTGGCTTTGGAGGGACGGGGAGAGGAATTGCAGGCTGCTTTTCCTCTCCCCCACAGCGAATCCGTGTGATGTCTCGACGAGCGAGCGATGGGGCGTGCTGGGGCTAGTGGGAACGGTGCGGATGCTGTTGGCTCTCTGGGATGTGTGCTGAGCATCCGGCTGGCGCGGGCATGGAGGGTCCCTTCGCTTTTGGTGGGAGCGCTAACGTAGTCTCTCTTCTCTGCACAATTGCTGGTTTTCGTTTTATTCCCCCCCCTAATTTGTTGAGCTCTAATTCTCGTTTCTGTCTGGCTAGAGCTGAGCCGAGCAGCAGACTGAAAAGCTACGGGGAGAGACTTTGGTTTTGGTGGAGAGATGTACACTTGAGAGATTACACCAACCTCATTGCCTTGGGAAGCCAGGCTGAAAACCCACAATACTTATTTTCTTAGAAAATAAACCGCTCCAATACATCAACTGTCTGCGCATAGGCGGGACGATCGCTGTTTAGCAAAATAACTATAATTTTCCCTTTTCTGCCCTTCCAGAATGACTCTTGTAGGCTTGGACCTCAAGCAGCCTGTAAAACGCAGCTACCAAAAAAGCTCAGCGTGTGCAGACGCTGTTTCTTACATTACTGCTGAGCGCTTCTGTGTCAGAGCCCCGAGCTGGGGGAAATCGGGCAATTGGGATTTTTATTCCAGATGTGTTTAGCGCCAGCTCTGGGGCTCGAGCCGCCTGCGGGGGGGTGCGGGGTACGGCAGCATGGCGGCTCCCGCTCCTCGGGGTTTGCACCCAAGCTGTGGTTAATGCGCGGATACGGCACGATCGCCGGGTTCCTGTGGGATTTACTCGCGCGGGAGCGGCGCCGTGCGATGTGGCTGTGCTGCCGACAGCTCTGGTGACTGTCGCGGAGGCTCTTCCCTGCCACGTGCAGCCCGTGAGCTGCTCGGGGTTCCCTTTCCGGGAGAAAGGGGTGGTCCAGGTCAGGAGAAATCTGTCGTCGGGACTCGCCGAGGTCCTGTTGCTGATCCTCTGTGTGAGAATTAATTCAGCTTGCCGCTGAGCATGGCCATACTGCACAGACTGCTGGTTTCCCATTAAATATTTGTTGCAGTAAATGTTCGGAAGATGATGCAAGGTGTCTTAAAAAACACTTACCGGTTCGGACGCCACTGGGGTTGACAACTTCTGGCGCTTCACTTGAAGCTCGTATTTCTGGTTGCTCTCTAGAGAAGAAGCGGTGGTTTTGTTATGTTTTGTGTCAGTTTTGCCCTGCCCTAAGGCCCGGCACAAAGGGGAACCTTGCCTTGGAGGGGGGAAAAGGGGTTCAGAGCCGCCAGCTTCCGAGTGGAGCTGAACTCAGCTCTGCCATCTCCTGGCTGATGAACTTGACCCGCAGCCTCGCTTCGAGGGCTGATGTCGATCAGCAATTTCCGACCCAATTTGTGCCGGCTTAGCCCTGTCCTGTGCCCGACCCAGTGGCAATTGGCTTTGGCTTATCGCTTGCCAGCTCTGTCCCCTATGCCACTGGTCCCCAGTCACCACCCGTGTCCCACAGCCCAGGCAAGAGCCGCGCCTGCAGATGCCGATGGGAGCAAGACACGCGGAGAGGGCCCTGCTGAGCTCCCCAAATACCATGAAAATTTGTCTTCGGTTCTATTCTAGGGGCCAGGCCCCCCAGATCTGGGTGCTTGAACTCTTACGTAGCTGAGAAATGCATTGGATCGCACCCCAGCTCAGGAAGGTTAAAGGGGCTCCCGCACACGTGCTCCTCTGACTTTATGCGCTCGTAACATTCCGGGTTGCTTTCTGGTCCCTGATGACTTAATTGTATTTTGTGCTTGGTTCGTAACTTGCAGGCAGTTAACGTTATTGGCAAAAGAGTAAATAAAAGGTAAACGGTGCCTGCGTTCCACAAATAAAAGCCGTGCTCTTGAAAAAAACCATAACATATAGGCACCCCAAAACCTAAGTTCCCTGGGTTTGTCTGCGCAGAGGCCGAAGCTTTGCCTGCCTCTGAGCTGCGTTTTGTACCTATCCTCCTTTGCCCAATTTAACCGCAGCTATTCATTAGCCAGGGGCAGCTGGTTAATGGCAGGGTGAAATCAGACTCTCCCCGCTGTCGGAGGAGGAATGTCTCCAGCTCTGGAGGTGGGATTAGGGCTTGCTGTAGTCCTGCCTGGTAGGAAACCTCCTTCCTGGCAGCTTCCACCACCCCGCTCGGCTGCCTTCGTTAACGTGGCTTCTATTATTTATACCGCTGGGCTGGGAGGGTAGCTGCTGTACAGGCTGCTGAAGAGACCCCAGAGGCTCCCGTATTTTAAAAGGAAAAGGGGGAAAAAAAAAAGGGGGGGGGGCGAGGGGGGGATGTCTAAGAAAGTGCAAGTCTGGCAGGAGATTTGAAAGCATGGCAAATAAAAGTGAGTGCTACTCTTGGTAAAGTTGTCCATTAAATTTCAATTTACCGACTTTAGTCCTAATGGACAAAACCATCTCGGTCTTTTTTTTTTTTTTTTTTCTTCTTTTTGATCCCCCGTTTGGTGCATTTGTAGGCTTTTTTTTTTATTAGATACCCCCATTGCAGCACTAAAACCTGAATTTTCCCCATGTGGAGCTCCCTTTGTGTTAAGGGTGAGACCCTGGCCCGTCGCCGTCGGTGGCTAACTTGTCATTGAGCTCAACAAAGCTGGGATTTCACCCCAAAGAGCATTCTCTATTCTCTGGATTTTGCAAGCAGGAGCTCTATAGCTCTGTTTGTATGTGTGTCTATGTATATATATAAAAAATATATATATGTGTGTGTATATATATATTTTTATATATATATATATAAAAAGCTTACTAGCTGGCGTTGGTCTATTGACGCTTAATCTTTATGTCTGAGGCCTTTCAGGACACACGTGGGGTACAGAAACGCACGCGTGCGGTCGCTCCCAGCCTCTTTGCTGGTTGGGCTGGTGTGCTCGGAGTCAGCTCTCCATCACCGACCCCGGTGGGTGCCACAGCGAGAGTAGCTTGGCTTCTGCTCGAGCAGAATAAATAGGGCTGCGGCTACACAGTCTGCGGGCTGGAGTGTTTCTAGGTGTTCGGAGCTGGGTGGTGACTTCCACCGGGAGGAAAATAGATGATCTGATCTGGTTTCTGCTCCATCATCCAGCTAGATTTCTGTTCAACCCGAGAGATATTACTCATTTACCTTTAGAACCTCACATATCTGAGCAGAAAAACCCCACATTTCTCCATCGTTCCAGGCTGGAGCAGACAGGCGGTACTGTTTGCGAAACTGGTCCCTGCTTCAGAGATGTGCCCTTCGTTTTTATCTCGATTTGAACGCCCGGAGGAGCGGGCTGGGGCTCGAGGCATGCGGTGTGAGCGTGCCTGCAGCAAATCAGTGTCAGAGCTGGGTTATGAAACAAGAGCTGCATCCTAGCCCAGTGCTCTAACCACAAACCCGTGCTTTCCAATAGACTATTTTTTCCCTCGTGTCCAAAGCCCGTTCAAGCGTCTGGAGCAGCTGAACATCTGGTATCAACTGCTCATCCCAGCACTGGGTTTTGGAAAAAGAGTCGAAACCACTGGGGTAGTCATATCCCAAACAGATGAGTTTATCCCTCTGACCGTTTCGTTCCAGTTTCTTCTATGTTTCTCACTCTTTTTGCTATCTGCCCTCTTCCAGGACCAGCCAAGCAATGTTTTTGAACGACTGGGGCTTTGTGCTGCACAAGGGGCAGGAGAGGATCGCTGCTGGAGGTATAGTCATTGCGGAGATCAGGTAAGGTTTTATGTCTCTTCTCTTCGCTGCTGTTGTCTTTGTACTGCGCTAAAAAAAGAGCTCTGGCTCAGAGCAACGATTGCTTCAGCCCAGCATCCTGTGGTCCATAATAAAAAATTGGGGACTATGCATTAAGAGACATCAGGTCCAGGGGCTCCTCTTCTCCGGCTCCGCACCGCGGGGTACGGGCAGGAGCTGCTGCTCTCCGGCACCCGGGGCTGACCGCACCAGCCTGCTGTGGTCCAGGAGCGGTGTGAGTCACCGTGGGTGATGTCCGAGCCGGTACCTCCAGCTCCGAGCACGTGCGCTCCCCACCGCTTCTCCTGCCGAGGCGAACGTCCGCGGGAGTTTGGGGCAGGTGGGATTTGCAGATGTGGAGTCGTGCTGCACGGTGCGCCGGAACAGCGGAGAGAGGTGCCGGTGCCTGAGCTGGGTCTGCCCTGCTTTGGGGAAAGCAGCACAACGCGGGGCGGGTGCCAGCAGCACCGAGCGCTCCCGCCCTGCGCAGAGCCCGAGATGTACAACGGCTTAAAGGAATTCCGGGAAAGCTGGGATTTTACCGTACAGCTGGCGGCGTCGCTTCCATCTGGTGGGAATGTTTGCATTTTGCTGTTTTTCACCCTGGGTCGGAGTGGAGAGTCAAGACTTGCCTGTTTGGTGGCACAAGAAGCCCAGAATTACGTATGCTATAGGAAAGGCGCCCTGTCTTCTAAACAGAATAGTTCAGAGTATTCAAGCCTGAAACATTTGGGCTCAAGTGACGTTTCTAAGCAAAATATTTCATTTAAAAGTATCTTCTCATAAAATAAAGAAAAACGTTGTCAAACTCAGGTTATTCCCTCGGATGTTGATTTGGATGGCACTGCCTATTCTGATTAAAAAAAGCTTGAAAGTTAAAAAAGCTTTAAAGCTTAAAGTTCAGGCGTCTCCTCACACAGGCGACGCTGCACAGGCGTCGCGTCTTGGGGAGCGTTGCGTTGGGCTGTAGTTTAACACGGTACGTCGGGGCTTGAGCTGGGCTGGTGTCCGTTATAGAAACCCGCGTCCACGTTGTAGTGAATGTTGTTGTGAGGGGATGCGCGAGGGTGATGGGCGTCAAAGAAGAATGAAAATTTTGCCTTGGTTTTTATTTTTTTATGTACCTTGCTTTGAAATAGGCGTCGTCCCATCTTCAGTCAGGGTCTCAGATTTAGGTCTCTCTATTCATGGGCTTCAAAGTAAGAAGGTGGGAAAACAGCGCTGCCAAAACCCGCTTTGGCTTTTCTGTGGAATTCTGTGGGGACAGGATTTCACCCTCTGGCGTGGGGCCGTGCCAGAAGGTCTGCCAGGGCGTAGCTTTCGAGGTGGGAGTTTCGTTGCTGCTTTACCTTCACCCTTACGAAAGCTGAGGCTTGCCTGCGTCCCGTCTGGAGCTCTCCAAGCCCCGTTTCTTGGCGTCTTCTGCCTGGTGCTTCCTCCCAGCTAAGTTTCGCCAGCGAACAGCAGAGCACGGGTGCAATGAGGCTGTGCGAAGGTCGCAGCGCTGTCAGGTGGGGTTTTTTCGGGCAGTAGATGTTGGCTGTGTGCGGCTCAACTAGGCGCCTGCCAGAAGGAGCGGATTTACCCGTGGGGTGATGGGGTGGTATCCTCCCGTCCCCATTTAATGGTCAGGGACCAGTACGTTGATGTGATTCTTGCAGCCTTTTTATCGCATCCCAGCCCTGCCCAGCGACGCCGAGCGAGCAAGCTCAGAGCTAACGGCAGATACAGGCTTGCGTTGCTCTACCTGCGATTCCCTTCTCAAAACAAGGACAAATCTTGACACTGATGGACTGGAAGACCTCAGAAAGACACCAGTAAAAAAGAAAACATCCCCACATCAGTGTCCCAGTGCAGATGCTTAAGCCTCTGGGAGGGAGGGGATGAGGCTTTTTGTTTAGAACCGGACAAAAACCGTGATCTGGGCAGAAAGCGCGGCAGAGAGAATGAAGAGTGATTGGGGGAGCAAGATTCACCGGTGCCTCTCTTGGAAAACAGTTTTTATTTAACTTGAAAAACATGCCAATAACAGAAAGCATAACTCATCTCCTGAAAGTTATGGTTGGCTGTAAAAGAGAATACAGAAAATTTTCCTACTCAAGCTGAAATGTTTTTCTTTTAATTCTTTGGTATTCTCTCTGCAGCACTATAAACTCTAATTCCTGTCTTGGCCCGGGCTGTAAGATCTCGCTGTGCTTAGCAGAACGGGGTCCACTTTCCGAATTTTCAAGATTTTAAGTCGCACGCCTTCCATAGCACTAAACCCCACCATATGTCCGCCGGGTTTTTTTGCATTTATGAGACCTACGGTTTAGGGGAAAGGCAAGGAGGAGGATTGGAAGGTAAATAGCTAACTAAATGGGGTTTAACTGCTGCATGTTGTTTTAAATATCCTTCTACCAAAACCCCTAAGATTGTAAACTGAGATGGGTTCCAAGTTCAGGGGATTGCAGATGTCATTTATTTTCTTTCCAGGTAGTTCTCTGAGACCGTACGGTTCCGGCTGTGATTTAACGTCGCGAGGTTAAACGGAACCGTATGCAATTAGCCATTGGGCAATATAACGATGTGGGCTTCGAGGCGCCTGGAGCCTCCCCCAGTTTTTGTTAGGAAACGGGTTCCTGTGAAGGTCCCTCTCGTTTTTAGAGCTACGGAACCCGTCGGCCTCACTTCCCCCCGGACCCCCGCCGTATGGAAGAGGCGTCTCTGCCGATACCGGGCTTCCCTTGCAGCACAGGGCTTGCTGCCGGGGGCACCCGGGGACGGCGAGGCCAGGTCTGCTCACGGAGCTGGGCACGGTGCTGCTGCCCTGCCTCCCCGCTCCTTTCCCGGTGCCGCCCCGGCATCTCCGGCTGGGACTTTGCTCTTTGTTGGACGTGTCACCATCCCGGGCGGTGTTTTCATTCTGAAATAGTGTGAAACAAATGCTTTGGAAACTTCCAGGGAAGAGAATGAAAATAAATCCCAGTTCTGTTTTCATTCTGGTGTCTTCAAACCCACAGCATCACCTTAGATACTTTTTTTTTTTCTTTCTTCAAACCATTACGTATCAGGATATCACTTCCACTGGAGCATCTACCTCCCTTGAATTCCATGAAAACTGCCTTGTTTCCTGAAAACAGGCTCTGAACCCACACTTTCCAGCCTACTCCGCGTACAATATGTAACGTACTTACTGGGTGTATCGGGTATAACTCCAGTGCCCTGGACAAATAAATGCAGAGCACTAACCGCGGCTGGCTCTCCAGCCGGCTGGTAGTTGCACGCTGTTACCGTGCTCGCGAAGTCGAAAGCTTGGATGTTTACTGTGCACGTTAACAGGACTTGTTCTGCAGGCTCATAATAAATCTTTATAACCGCATGTGGCCGAGTTATAAATATCTGCAAAGAGCAGGGAGGAGGAAAAAAAAGCGACCAGCGTACAGAAAGTGTCTTCATGGCTTTAAGGGTTTGGTACTATTTTTAAGCATTTGATAGTGGTTTTGAGATGGTATACTTTTTTTTTTAGTGGGAATGTTGTATTTCAGAAAGCGAAGGGGAATTACCTCGGCAGCCTAGTGAACTGGGAATATGGACAAACAGCCTGAAGAAACAACAAAACACAACCCATAAGACTTCAAAAACATAAACTTTAATTCTAATGTGAAGAAACCTCTCTAACACTTCTAGCCCGAAAGCCAGAAGTTTAAAACCTTGGGGAAGCACAAGCCTGACAGCCCCGGAGCCCGGTCCTTCCCCACGCTGGCTTTTCCTGCATCCAGCAACAGGTTGCTGCCGCAAGCCCTTGTCCCGGCTTCACCGCTGCGAGAGCAGCTTGTCGAGCCTTTGAATGCTTTGCTTATAGACGGGGGGAGAGGAACAGAGGAAAAAAAGCTCAGGGATGTCTAAGCACTTGAAAAAAAATAGGATAAAATATGGAAATATTGATTTTCTTTCTTTAAGGGGCTTGCTCTCAGCCTCCTTCTTCTGGGCTGGCTGACCCTGAGTGTTTTGCACCGCAGCTGGGTTAGGGCAGAGGTGCGGCAGCACCCGCCTGCGCTCACGTGCCGAGGAGAACCGGAGCCAACATTTGGGCGAGCACAAAGACGATGCTCTTCACCTTGCAGGAGTCTCCCACCCAGGAGAGACGTCTGACCGTGAGGTTTTGCAGCAGCCTGCCTGGACCCGCACCCCTTTGTGGGATAAAACTGACGTAGCTCTGATTATTTTATTTTTTTCTTCATCAAAAATGCAGTCCGTTTGCTTTCGGGAGGTAGGCTGTCCTTGCAGGCGCCCTCCTGGACGTGCCGCATCCCCGCTGGTCGCTGGTTTTCCAGTGACAGCTCATAGTTTAATAATAACGAAACCAACGCCACAAAGAGCTCTCCTATGAGAAAAAGAGAAACGGCGCAGGCGAACGCTCGGCCGGCTAGTCAGCTCTTCGTCTGACGTTCATAATTCATAAGTATGGATCGCTCGCAAAGTAAATGATTTATCATAGAAAAATAAAGCGCGGTTTCCTCCAGGCTCCTTTTCAGAAACCTTGCATTTATTTACCTTCACAGCGTGGCTGTTTGGAACACGTATCTCTCGTGAAATATTAAACGCCCTTTCTATTTTTGAAGAACTGTCAACGTTTTGGGGAAATAAGAAATAGAATTAACTAAAAAGAAATCTGGAAACCTGCAAGAGAGGAGGAAAGCTGCCGGGTTTTCTGGTTTTTAGCAGGGGCAAATTTTGCAAGTGTCAGTAAAACGTTCTTTTTCTTTTTTTTTTTTGCCTTTTTTGGTGCTGCTCCCTGATCAGCCACAACTTAAAAGATTGAAAAGTGTTTGTGCAGGATAGCTTCCTCGAGGTCTAATATTAGTACCTTACGCTGGAAAACGATCGGACCAAATTCCCTGTTTTTTCCCCCGCCGCGGCCGGCGGGTCCGCGGGGCGGTTGGGAATGTGCCGGGGCAGGATTTACGGCACGCGCTCCCTGCCAGGATTCGGCTGAGCGTACCTCTTATTTTAAATGATAGCTGGATATATTTCATCCAGAGTATTACAAAAATAAAAATACAGCCGTGCGTAATATTTTTTCATTTCGCAACGGAGCAATCGGGGCTTTTAAAAGGCCGAAGAAAGTTTTGTGTCGGTGAGTTGGGCACTCAGGTGAACAAAACGCTCTTTTACAAGGGCTGTTTTTAGCAAAACTGCAGTTATTTACTGAGAAAAGCAGCACCGCGAGTAGAATACAATTTAATTTGGACAAACCGCTATATGGTTTAACCATATTTTGGGTTTTTTTGCGAAGATATTTCCTCGCACGCGCTGAGTTTGTGTTTGCACGGTGTCACATCCCTGATTGACAAGCCGTAAGGAGCTCAGCAGTGTGAAATTAATACCACGCGTTGTTAAGGTTTGCCTTCGCGTACGGTCAGAAATGCCCTTTCTGGGCTGTTCGGAGAAGCCCCTCTGATTGGAGCTTAATAGCGCCCCGTCCTTAATAAGTATTTATTATTTTTATAATTTTTAAAAGAACTCTTTTATGTTTATAACGTCTGGAAATGGCACTTTTTCAGTAAATAAGGCAGCCACCCTCTTTCTGGAGCGCAGGGTCTCTGCCCCACCACGGCACGAGCAAGGCTGGCGGAGCCAGGAATTTCTTCCAGAACCGGGAATTTCCTGGCGGTGGCTGGTTTAGGCTGTTTTATTCGGTGTATAAATATCGTGGATTTACGTAGTATGGAAATGTATGGGAGGCTGCGTTTGTCTGAACGGGGTTTGCATCAAGCAGCGCAATGCCAGGCTGGTAAATCAGAGCCGTTAACTTCTTTTATTCCCGTCACATCAAGTGATGCTAATTGCTGTCAGTGCGCCTTTGCTCTGCCAGCCGTAGGCTTTCCGTGGCAACTGGTTTCAGGTTTTTTAAAGACCTTTCACATCCAACTGAATTCAGAATTGCTCAGGGCAATGTTTTCTAAAGCACCTTCCCCTGTGCCTGCTGCCTGATGCGGTGTTTCTCATGAGCACTGCCATACTATTCTTCGGAAGCCCCAGGTCCTGGAGTCATGTTGTTTGAGATTTTTTTCTCCTTTCGCTTTAAAGTCATTTTCTAGTAATTTTGGTTAATAGAAAGATGAAAAAAGGGGAGCTTGGACAAGCTGAGCCTCTTCTATTAGGAGTTGAGCTGAGCCCTTTGGGGGACGATGGGAGAGTAACGCAACCGTGCTGCTTCACCTGCTCGTCTGAACCGGCACCGCGGGCGATGTGAACACGTGGAGAAGTTGCACTGCAACAGGAGAGTGGCTTTCTCCTGGAGGAAGGCTTGTCCTGCGTAGTCTTCATCAAGACTGGTGTAATTTTTAATTGCTTTGTATTGGGACCGGCACACCTCCGGTAGGCAAGGGAGTTCAGGCTGGCCAATATCGGGTATTTATTAAGTGCTGGTGCTAGGAGCCTGGGTGCCTCTGTCCCCTCAGAAATGGAGGTGGGCTCCGAGATTTGGCAATGGGCTTCCAGATGAAGCTGACAAAATAAGTCCGTGGTTTCCCAGTGAATACCAACTCCCCAAATACCAACGCACCCATCGGCCCGGGGATCCCTTACGCTCTGTGTGTTATCCCCCAGGGTACAACCCAAAAGACCCATGTCACGTTACGCTGCAATCAGTGCTGCCAGCTCATTCCCAGCTGTAACTCTGGCTACGTTCGTGTTTCTAAGAGTGATTAAAGCAGCAGAGATTTTTTTTTTTCACCCGCTCTAAGATATGTTGTTATATGCTGAGGAAGAAGAGGGACTGCGAACCCACTTTAGGAAGGACTACTGTTGATATTTTTCCTATGGTAATCTTGCATCTGGCTTTGCACAGCTTAAAATCTTTAGGAATAGGAAGGGGAAAGATTGAAAAGAAAATGAAGTCACTGAAAAGCAGCTTTCCCCCTAAATTGCAGAGAGAATGGTCCATCCCCAGGGCGTCCCTTGTGTGGTTTCCTCAGTGGAACGTGAATTTTTGCCCCAGTCCTCTGCGTGCCGGTTGGCTGCCCGATGGGCTGGTCTGTACTGCTCGTCTGCGACTTCTCCGTTAATAACCAAAATCTGGTCCTCGGGGCACAGCTTCCCTTAGAGCCGCTGGGAGCCTTTCGGGAGCCTGCCCTGCACATCTCCTTGGGGCTGCCGCGGTCACCGGGCACGATGCGAAGCCCTTTCTGAGCTTAGAGCTGGTGTGTTAAGGTAAACCGGCTCTGATTTCGGTTTATTTTAAAACTCCCTGCTGTAAACCGAAGCAGTTGAAGCTTAATCTGCTGACAGATGTGAATCAGCACCCTGGAAGGCTGGGCTCTGCGTTGGGGCTGAGCTCCCTGCTTCCACCTCTGCTTCCAAGGACATCACCTCTGCCCACGGCTGCGATGGAGCCCCGGCTCCGCCGCCCCCCGTGTCCTACTGAGCACCGGGCTGCCAAAAGACGCCCTGCTGCCGAATCCTCCACGCAGGCAGGGAAACCTCCGCAGGGGAGCGAGGAGGGCTCATGAGCCTTTGCCCACCCCCATTTATTAGACCCGAATCCCCTTGCTCCTGGGATGTGGCTGCTCCAGCCCTGAGCTTTCCATTATGGTGGAGGGCTCTGATTTTTTTTTTTTTTTTTTTTTTTTAAAATTCAATCATTTGCTGGATATTGATGAGACCTGAACGGATGCTTTGGAGAGAAGCTGGTTTCTGTAGGAGCAGGCTTAAGTCGAAGCAGTATGCCAGCAGATCCAGTATGGAGCGTGCCCAGCTGGCCCTTTGACATGGGGGTGACTTGCTTACAGCCTGACATCGCCACACGTGTCTTCCTACAGTAATTGACTCGTAATATGAAAAAGCAGAGTCGTTAAGTTTAGCCCTAGAGCTTCTCGCGCGCCGCGTTTGAAGGCGTTCGCTAGGTGAGCTTAGACATGCGTGTCGTGCGCCTTGCAGTCTTTAACTGGCTAAAAAAATTAAATGTTATGTTATGGGTGGTGATAACAAGAAGTATTCCCCCTCTTCTACCAACAAGCATTCAAGCTGGAAGGTTTCAAGAGCGTGTGTGTTTCGGTCACCCCATTTCCTTTGTCAGGCAGAGGCATGAGGACTGTTTTACAGTCGAGCTACACCTGGAAAAAGACATTGCCCGACATCCGTCAACACGTGTGAAGCAGAGGAGGCGACACATTAATCTGCGTAGATCTGGACGTTTCGTATGTGCGCGGAGGTAAGCGTCATACGGCTGGAGCTTGACTCCTCTGGACGAAGGCGAAATTGCTGAAGTTCGAGGTGATGGAGAAGAGGATGGTGGAGGTATCTCGGCTGCGCGGGCTTCGTCTTCACGCCGGGAACACCACCACGAGCCAAGGCTGCAGCAACGTGCCTCTTCGGCTCCCCGCTCCGGCAAGCGAACAGGGAGCCGTGCTTGACGCAATCTGGAAGGCTGTGCTAATGAAGATCTCTCCGGGCATATGGATCCCATTTGTAAGCAGCGGTGAGAATATCCAGGTCAGGCTGTATATGCTGGGGTGTCTGTCCGTCCATCTGTTTTCACACGACTGGCGAATGATGGAACCCTCCAGACCCAAAGGATCGTAAATCTCCGCGACGAGCGCGGCCGCTTTTCCCATCCGTCATAAAACAATGAATTAAATTCATGCCTGTCAAAATACGCCGCTGCGAGCTCGCCTTCTCCTGCGGCCGGAGGAATACAAAGCCCCATCTCATTGCCGTAATTTATGGCCTCCCGGGGAGATTTGGGTGATTAGGGCTTGGCCCACCAACACGCAGAAAAACAGTAGGAACTCCAATAACTCCAAATGGAAATCTTGGGTCAAATTTATCAAACAAATCAGAGAGAAATCTATTTCTGTTTGGAGAAGGAGGAGATATATTACATGTTTAGTAGACGAGTACAGCTCTGGAACATTTGGCTATTCGGTATTTGTGAGTTTTGGAATTTCTAGCTTAAATAGTATCACCAGAGGACATGTGATGTATTAGACATGAGCACATTTTTAGCCAAATAAAATATACAACTGCAAGCAAAGAGGTTTTTCAATGTTAACAACAACATATTTGTGCAAATGATGTAACCGAAAATTTTCTAGGTAGGACTTAAAAAAGCAGAGGTTTTTTTAGTACTGGAAAAATACGCCGGGGAAAAAAAAGATAAAATGTGTTAGAAGTGGGTGACAACAAAACCAGAGCTGGGGGCAGGAGGAGGTGATAAGGTGCTGTTGTTCCACTGAGAGGATTATACTGCCGGTTAATATTTGGTATTTGGACAGACTCTTTTAGATCAATCCTTTTTTTCTTTTTTTTTTTTTTTTTGCCCCAAACGAGACCATTAATCCGAAACACGCACTGGCCATCCAGTCTGCCGGTAGAGATGTGCTGAAAACCAAACACAGATAAGTGAGGGCGTGTGATGAAAGGCGCACGTGCTCCCACCCCGCCGGGGGGGGTCTTGGCACCCACCCCGGTGCCGGGGCTCCTTTGCGACCGCCCGGGGATGCTCCTGGCAGGTCGGAGCCCCCCCTTTCCCCCGGGCAGGGCAGGGATGCTGCGGGATGACAAGCTGGTGCGATAGCTGCTGCGCCGCAGCCCTGCTTCTCTGCCAGAGGCGGGTCGTTATTTATACGTGTTTTAACAGCGATGTGCGCGCCAGCAGCTGGAGGGGGAAATCTGCTGGTTCCGACCATGGCAGGAGCGAATTGTGGGGGAAACACTGCGGGGAGAGGGAGCGCGGGGCAGTGCTCGGCGCGGCGTGTGCCGCGGGGACCCGGGATGCGCTGGGGGACCCCCATGTGCACGCGTGCGCCTTGAGAGAAATTCTTTAGCCGGTGGAACTGCCTGCCGTGAGGCGTGCAAGAAGCAAGGGAGGTTTTATGGAGGATTTGGTATTCAGACAGGCTCTGGGGATGTCCGTATCACCAAAAAAAAAAAAAGAAAAGTTAAAAGGGTTCTGGAAAGATGTTTGGGTTTTAGGGATTTATTGCTCTCTCTTGCCCTGTACCTGGCCGGGTGCCTCTGATCCATCATCTGTTGAAAGATGGGTTCTCTCATCTTTTAGAGAAAACTCCACTGGGTTTTCCCTAAAGCCCGCGGACCTCAAAGCCAGGCTCGGCCGCTTCTGTGCGACTCCAGCGTCCCCAGCCATGGATCGGCTGGAACGGCCCCTCAGTACCGGGAGACAGGGCTCGCCCGGCGTCTGCGTGTATCGCGGCACCTTACAATGACTCTTGAGTACTGGGGGGGGGGAATCCCTGCCCTAATTGCACTCCATTAGCCTCTGCAGGAGAAGTAACCTGGGTAATCTAAAGGCACGGGTTTATTGGTTCGCACTTCATAAAGCAAGTTGCTGTTAGTTTTATGGCAGCCTTGTTTTTTCCGTTTAATGGGGGGAAAAGGTAGTTCTTTACGCCACAGCCTCCATTACCTGTCCGAGCTGCGCCCGGGCTCTGCGCCGCAGCCTGCTCGGTGCTGGTAAGGCTCTGTTAAACAGGAACACATGTTTTGAGGGGGAAAGGCTGCTTTTGGCGTTCCTGCAAGGCTGCTTTTTCGCAAAGGTGGGGGTTATACAAGCTACTGTGCTTGCACCTCTGCAAAACCGCAACGGGGGAGCCGGGGCAGGGCCCTGGGACTTAAGAAACAGCAGGAAAAAAGCTGGATGCGTCACCCAACGCCGCCCTAACGCCGATGGGAGCGTGGGGTAAGGCTGCGAACGGCGCGGAGGATATGCCGGCTCCGACGGAGCCGCTGGGGCTCAGCCCTCTGGGAATAGAGGCTGCTTGTTTATATTTTATTTATGCAAGGGCAGGAAATACCTTTTTCGCTGTAGAAACAACATTTGAATATTAAAAAGTTATTCTTGTCCCATATTGGGATGAAAAGTTGGTTGCAAAATAGCTTGCACGCCCAAAAGTTCTAGAGGGTAATGGTCCTGGGTCACTTAAACTGCTCAGTTCAAAATGTCTCCCTTTGCCCGCCCCAAATGATTATTTTTAGCGTATGTAATTACCTGACATCTAAAAAGGAAAATCCTTTGAAAACCAAACGGTGGGTTTGGAAAGTAATGAAATAAATAAGATCAGCATTTTTATTTTCAGAAGGTGTCTGCAGCAGGGGAAAAAGAAAGTGTTGAAACTAGAAAAAAAAAAAAAGTGTTGGAACCAGCCCTCTACCCTGAAGAACGCGGATTTCGACAAATTGCGGACGCCTTTTGAAATCACGTCTTGCTGTTTGACTTTTCTCATTCAGGAAGATGGAACAAAAACCATTAGGAAGGGAACCGAAAACGGCACTGAGGAGATGTGGGTAAGCCGGGAAGCAGCGGTCAGCTCCTGGCCGAGACGCTGTGTGTCCGTCTGCCAGTCCGTAGAACCTGCCCCAAATCGGACACTGACCCCACCAGTGCCGCGGGAGGGAGGTGGGGCTGAGGCGACGCTGAGCAGATGCCACCAGCTTCTTTCAGGGCCTTTATACACCCCCGAAAAGCTTCCCTGGGCCCACCCCGCTGAGCCCCCGGGTACCACTCCCCGGCGAGCGTGTTCTCCATCACGGGGCTCTTGGCTCAGCCGCGCGGCTCGGGTGGTAAAGCCATCGCGGAACAGCTTCGTGGCCATCGTTGCCCTACGTGCGTGCTCCCACCTCGTTCTCTCCCCCCAATCAGCAGAGGAAAGCGGCTGTGGGATTTTTTTTTTTTTTTCTTATAGTGAGCTGGAGCTTCCCAAGCAAACAGGAGCGAGGAAAGAGTCCTGCGTAGTTTAGGTTACCTGGGAAGGGGTATTTGCCCAGAGTGCTCCCAGTGCCGGGGAGAAAGCGTATCGAGAGGTGGTTGGGGAGAGAAGTTGCTGCAGCAGACCGATGCAATTAATTTATACGGCAAAAGGAATCACTTGCAGTGGCGAGGGGAGGCAGGGACTGATGGAGAGCCACGCTCCTGGCGGAACAGCGGGTATTAATACAGAGAGCATCTACAAGCACTATCAGGAGAGCAAACACGCCTCGGCGTGGCTTGAATTCCTGCTTCGTCTCTCGTGTAGCCGTGAGCCGGCGAATCTCGCGGGTCTGCGGCGCACGGGAGCGCCCGGCAGCGAACCTGTGAATTAGGTTACGGGCGGCATCGGTTATTTACGACAGGCATCTCTGAAAACGAAGGCAAGGGTCCCACGCCTGGCAGTAATTTCAGTATTTCGGAAATGGTTTAAGTGTATGGTAGCCACGTGGAATCAAAGCTGCCACAAATCATTTCCAGCCGCCCGCAGCAGCAACCTGCGCCGACACCTCCAGCGAAGGTGTCCTGCCTGTGACCGCCCGCGGCGGCGACGGCGGCTGGGAGCGAGCGGCGCTGGGTGCGGTCCCAGGGGCTTCAAGGTTTGGGTGAAATCAATTTCATTTTGATCAAACTCTAAATTTGGCATACTTTTCTTTTTTTTTTTTCCCAACTAAAGCCCAAGCTGGTGGGAATTGTAGAAGATAAAGTTTTGGGACTGGAAAACGCGGCATGTTCCCTATTTCCGTAGCGTTGTTTGGTGTAAATATCTCTTCTTCTTCACAACAGCCCGTGTGAGGGGACCAAAAAGCCCTCTCTAAATAGGCACAGGTTGGTTTGTGACCTTTACGTTAATCCTTTAAGGATTTGGGGAAGGGACCAAATCAGGAAAGAGAGGTTCGCAGCTTTCGAAGGTGTTGAGGCAGGTTTTTAGCACAGGTCTGTAAGAGGCAGTGCCCAGCAAACCACCCTGGTACATCTCAGTGCCTGGTGTGCCAGCGAATGAGAGGAAAAACCACGATTTTGAAATCTCTGCCCCGGACGGCAGCTTACAGCATTTCAGTGATTTTGCGTTGCGCTTGCTTTGCTTGTACGTGGTGCAAAATAGGCAAATGTTCGCTCTGCTCGTGGGGGTCTGGAGCTGCCAGGTCCTCCTGGGGGGGACACAAGCTCCAGGAGAAACTGCAAGACCCAGCGGCAAAACCTCAGCGTTTGCAGAGTTCTTTTCTTTACCGAAGAGACCACGTAGCCGGGGGGCACTGGTGAACCTCCTATCCAACGTCTTCGCGTTCATGTTTTAGATGATTGTGTCTTTTTTTTTTTTTTTGTTTTCCTGGCAATGATGTGATTTTAGTGTTGCTCGTGCTACCGTAACGCTTGCTGATTGTCCCGAAGGGTAGCGAAGCCCGGGTGTAAACGGGTTTCTGAGCCTTCCTCCCGTTGGATTTTCAGATCCTGGGCTGGGAGAAAAAGCGAGCTTTGCGTGGCTTCCCTGCACGCTTTTTCTATAAATTCAAGTGAATACGTCTAAGGGCTCCCGTGCCAAGGGATGCAATGTGTGCCCACGTCTTCCGGACCTTCCCTGCCCACACAGACAATGCCGGTGCTTTAGATGTTTTACGTTCAGGGTGAAGCCCTCCGAAGCCGAGAGAGATGAAAACAAGGGAGCAAGGCTCCCAGAGTTCTTTCTGACAGTTATTTTTAAAAATAACTCTTTATATTTACCTTTCTTACGTTAAACCACAGCAGAAAACACTTGTAACTCGGTGTAAGACACTTACGCTGTTCAGCTTCAGTCATGCAGCTCGGGCATCCAAACGAGCTCCAGGTTTTACGTGCAGTTCATTCTTCATATTGCCTTTCTTGGCTTGTTTATGTTAGCTTAGCCTCCATCAAAATGATGTCTTAATTAAATCTGAAAAATGGACATTTGACTTTATTTTAAGTGATGATTTCATTCTGCCATGGGTATAAATTTAAGTTATACATAACAGACATGCACTCCGCACAGCTCATTCCTGGTTTATATATATATTATTTAAACGATAGCGTTTTTTCTCTCCATATTTTTCTACTATTTGTTTTAAAAAAAAAAACAAAAACAAAAAAAAAAACAAAAAACCAAACCAAAACCAAAAACCCAAACCCAACAAAACCCAAGCCAAGCACCGCACTTTCAGCTCGCATCGAAATGAAAATCTGCGCAAGATCTCTAGCCCTATATCCGAACGATGGGTCTGTAATGCACGGCGTAATTCAGCACTTCTTTCAGAGAGTCAACCCCGGGGGTAACGGTGCACGTTCCAGCTGTCTCTGCTTGCGAACCTCAGGTTATCTCACGTGCGGAGCATCAGCACCAAATCTCGGGTCTCGGAGGCAACGGGGAGCTCCAAAATACTGGGTCTGAGCTGCCCCTTGGCTGTTGGTTACCATCACGGCTCCCCCAGCCATGAGGCTAATCCTGATGTTAGCGTTTGTCGTGTCCTGCGATGAAGGAGATGCCCACGGAGCTCCACGAGTGGCTTATGGGAGGAGGCGCAGCATTGCACCCTTACCGAGGGCTACCTTTTAGCCCGGGATTTTCTTTAAAGACCACGTCGCTTCAAACCAAACACCTGGCCGAAGGCTTTGCTTTACTGTTCATGGAATTTGCGCGTTTATGAGAAAATAAATGACCCAGCTACAAAGTGCCTCCTCTTCCCCCCCACAGCTATCCAAGTCCTGTTTGTGGGCATTCTGGATTTACGTTTCCAGCAACTGTGTCTGCCGTGCCTCTTGAACGATCCCTCCTCCTCCAAATAGAGAACAGAGGCCTTTAAAATGTGGAAAATTAAGAAAATGCAGAACACATCATTAAATCATATACTCAGGAAGCTGTGGCAATCTTTCCTTCCACTCACAGAAGGTCCACTATAAATGAAATCTATATTTTAATGATTTCCAGTTTGGATGCCCCCAATGTGCAATAGAGAACCTCCACTGTTTGCCGTAGAATGAAAGGGAAAATTGGGTGGTAAAAAGAAGAATGCTGCAGCTAATGCGGAACAGTTGCACGTTTATATTCCACATTGCCCCGAGCAAAACTCTTCCTTTTATTTTGGAGAAAAAGCAATTGCTTTCCTCCCCGGGTACGGCGGCTGCACTCACGTTATGTTTACTCGTCAGCTCTGACAGGTTTACCCGGAGCAGCTTGTTGAAGCCGCTGCTCTCCCGACATCCACCGGCCTCGTAACTGTTTTAAGCGGCGGGGCAAAAGCACGTAACGCTCTTCTGGCCGTTCAAGGTGCCAGGCAGGCGGGGGGGATGCTGGCAGATTTTATTTTTTGCATAGCATTTCCGCTTACAGAGGGCTGGAATAACTCGGAGCCCGGTGTTGCTGAGGTCCGTCGCAGGGTGCAGCAGCCCTTAAACCCCACCAGCCGCTCGCTCCTCGGGCCGGCCCGGGCAAAGCCGCCGTCCTGCAGGAACAGCCCTGGCTTACGGCAGGCAAAATGTTGGCGCATCCTACGCTGCGTGTTCGGGTCGAGATGTGCTTCAAGGTGTTTACTGGTCAAGTGCAGCGGGGCTGTCTTATGGGCTTATTTCTGTCGATACCCTTTTTTTTTTTATTTTTGGCTGGCTAATAGACCGTTTGATTTTCTTCTGCAAGCGTCGGATCCCATCAAAGATTTCCCTTAGAAACTTAAGAGCGTAAAAAGCTAACTTGTTTTTTTCCTGTTTTCAGACAAAACAATTTATTAGTTACATAGTTACGTATTTCTGTACGTATACATACATGCATTGCTACACTCCCTCTTCCCAAACAACTGAGCTCACAAATATTTACCTCTTACTAAGTGGAAATTGTCAGATACACCAACATTGAGTCCGACAGGGAATGGGTGGCACTGACACGTGCCGCTGGCTGAGGAAAGGCTGTCGGCAGGAAAAAAACGTGAATTCTGAATATTAAGTACCCTTTTACTAAGTTTTAACGTTAAGGTGTATTTAATAGAAAGAGTGAAAATCAAATTGTGGGCGTAGGAGCGTGGTTTATGCTATTTTTCTCACTGTTTCAGCGCAAACTGATGTCAGCTTGGTGAAATGGCATTTCTGGGATTGAAGCTTCAGCCACGCTGATACCGGCAATGGGGCGCGGTGGCTCGTAGCCCGGGGAACCCCCCAAGCAGCCCTCCCAAAGGGGAAGGACCCTTCCTCTCCTTGTCCCTCGGCTGCTGGCTGGATGCTGGCACGAGCCAGAGCTCTTCTGCCGAGGGCGTTTGTCACCCACCGTGCCGTGCAGGAGCCGGGCTTCCCTGGCGTTGCTCTTTCCCGGGATCAATGCGCGTAAAGCGGACTTGGCCGGTTGTGTCCGCAGAGGCAGGTTTTTGTAACTCCCCTGTTACCGGGAACGAAAGGAGGGTGCCGCGAGGTGGGGGTCGGTCTCTTCTCCCAAGTAACAAGTGATAGGACGAGAGGCAATGGCCTCAAGTTGTGCCAGGGGAGGTTTAGATTGGGTATTGGGAAAAACATCTTCACGGAAAGGGTTGTCAAGCACTGGAACAGGCTGCCCAGGGCAGTGGTGGAGTCCCCATGCCTGGAGGTATTTAAAAGCCGGGCAGACGAGGCGCTTAGGGACGTGGTTTAGTGGTGGACAGGTACGGTTGGACTCGATGGTCTTAAAGGTCTTTTCCAACCAAATGATTCTGTGATTCTGTGAACGCAGTTGCAGTTTTTCTCCGTTGGTTGGGTGCTGGCAGAGAAAGGATGCGGAGAGCCGCCCGGCTCCGGCAGCGCTGCCCATGGGTATCTGCTGCATCTCAGCCTTCCCACTGTCTTTGAGGCAAATCCTTCCATTTTGGAAGGTACCGTTAGATTTACGGCTTCCTCGCTGCTTTGCGCTCTGCCAGCATCGAGGACGTAGTCTCAATTTCCAGCCAGCTCCATAGAAACAAAATACTAAAAAAAAGGCAATCGCTTTCTTTTTTTGGTGGCTGTTGTGTCTCAGTTAATCTCACATAACCATGCTGCGTAACGTGTTTCCAAAGCTTTCGTGGGCACGCACGCACCGAATTGCTCTCGGGAACATACAATTAGCTATCCTCGCCGCTGCTCCCCTTACTGGAAACCACCAGGATGTAGCCTTGTCCCTCGGAGCCCGTTTGTTCCCAGCCTCTGGTTCGGGATGGAATTGCTCGCTTTCCTACAACCGCGTCATCCTTACGCTCAGCCCCGCGGGATTATTTCCCGCGTGAAGGGGGTGCAAATGCTGCTGCCGTTGTCGGCTGCGTGGGCGCGTTCCTGCCCTATTTCTGCAGCGCTGAGCTGGGCTTAGGCGTGCGGCTTCGCAGGGAAGACGGTCTCGGGCTCTTCCCCGCTGACCGGTCTTGCGTGCAAAATACGGGACTGCGCCGCCGCCCTCCGACGGGGAGCCGAGGGGAGGGATGCCGCCCCAGGGGGGTTATTCCCAGTATTTATTATTTGCGTTGCGGTAATGCCTAGAAGCCTCCGTCATGGCACATTGGGCTTTGTTTTTCATTCCAGGCGGCTTGGCGAGGGCGAGCNGGGGGGGGAGAAATAAAAAGGCAAACAACTCAGCGGCTGGATTCTTGACTGGTGTAAGTCAGAACAAACTGATTTATATGAGCTGAAGGGCCAGCCCCGTGCTTCTGGCACTTGGATGATGGCTTGGGTTTTTTTTTCTGGGCTTTGGAAATCTCAGGTGCTAGACCGAAGCGGGTAAACATGCCGTGCTTTGCCTTGCCCTAGGCTGCTGATTTACCGTGCCTCCTGCCCTCGCTGGCACTCGGCAGCGGAGCAGGGAAGATGGGCAGGGAGTATTTTTCTTCGCTCTGTGGTTAAAGTGCATTGCTTCGGGTCCTGGGGGGGTGTAAATCAGCCCCGTGCCAGCGTCCCCCCCTCCGAAGGCACGGCGTGTCCTGGGCTGCATGCAACGGGTCTCCAGCGAGCCCTTGGCTTTCTTCCTCCTCCCTGTTTCTGCTTCATCTGCTCACACGCAAAATCCGGTGGGGAGCCAAAATGTTCAGAGACTCCAGAAATGTTCAGGAGTAACCTCTTGACGAGCAAAGTAGTACTTAACTCCATAAAGGAAGAAAAAAAAGTCGGATTTTGGGGATGAGAAGCTACTAAACGGGAGGGAGGAGCGTTGATGTTTTCTTGATTCAGGGTTTTGGATTTTTTTTTATAGTGTTTCTGCTAAAAACCAGTCAAGAAATCCAAGTTCTGTCTCACTGTTCAAAACTTCTTGTTTTCTGTTTTCAGGTCAATTGAATTCTTTCGTGTTGAGTCCCTAACCTTCCCCTAAAGGCCAGATGGAATAAAGACTCTCTCTGCTGTCCTGTGGAAAATTACACAAAACCCAGAAAATTGATTTTCCGGGGCTTGTGTGGTTTTGTGTAAAAGCCAGACAGTTTTCATTTCGCCTGGCCCTCGGCAACTGGAGTTTGGTCCTGAACAATGTCATTTAATGATGATTGCTTGGTAGCATCTCTTCCTCGGCCGGTGTAAATCAGCGATTCCCCACTGGAGTCGATGGGGGTGCGCCCATTCCCACCAGCTGAAATTTGGCCCTTGGAGGTTTCTGTAAGATGTGGGAAAAGACATGGTAGGTGGTGGGTGACCGTCTGGAGCGGAGGAGAGGACCTCGGCGCTCTCCCGTGATGGGCAGTCGCGGCGGGCCGTGGTGGGAGCGAAGCTCCCGTGATGATGCTGAGCCCCTCCGGGGCGGTGCGTGTGTCCCCAATGCTGCCGGTGGTCGTAACTGGAAGGCTGTGTTATTTTATAACAGTAATAAGAGAGAAACTGGGGAAAGCGCACAGCCTAAGGTCTAGACTCCTAGGGTATTTTTCAGCGTGGTTTTGGAATTCCACCAAATACGGAAAACTTATTCTTCCTCGCCTCACGCAAGGTGTTCGAGGTAGGACCTGAACTTGCTGGCGATCCTGAAAGCTGGGCTGGTTATTTCGGCAAATAGCAGGTGTTGCACCGGGCAGTCGTTAGGCGAACACTCATTTTTAGATCTAGATTAAAAGCAAAGTGTCCGTTGTCCTAACCCAGAGAGAGTCAACTGAATTAGGTTGGATTTTGGGGGCTGGATTTCTGCATTTCGGTTGCAAACAAAAATAGAGACGGCATCAATGCCTGTACGCAAAGGCGCTGTGTTTTGTGCTGTGTGAGGTCTGTAAAAGTCACCGCAGGATAAAATAGGAGATGAGATTTTGATCGAGGCACAGCGTCTTGGTATTTTCTTTTCATCTCTCGCTGCTTCTAACCGTGAGCATCTTCCGTAGAAAATCCCTACCTACCGCTTTTTGGCCAGGTAAGCTCTGGTCCGTGGGTTAGCTCTGCCTGCTAGCATCTGCTTTTCTCCAGGCTTGAGCTTGAAAGGTCCTTCCAAAAGCCAAATAGTTGTGGCTCTGGAAAAAATATTGGCCTGGAGGTGACGATTTTAAAAGTTGTGATTTTTTTTAAATTAATTTAAAAAGCATAAAGACAAAATTATATCAGTGACTTGAAAAAGAAACAGGTTTGAGATGCTAAACTTATCTGAGTGCTTGCTAGAAAACTTTGGATTTGCAAACAAAACCTGCTCGGTTTGGTATTATTCCCTCTGCCTTTTTATGACCAGAAAGGGAAACGTTCAAAGGGAAGAGAGGGAGAGGAGGCAACGCGAAGAAAATATTATGTAGCTTGTGTCCATAAGAAAACAGACTTTTTTTTTTTTTTTTTTCCTTAAAATCGCTTTTTTGGTAGCTTAAAGACTCCCTGGACTGTGCCGAGGTCGAGACAGATCTGCAGTCGTACTGGCGCACCGTTCCCTTCCCTGCGGCCGCTCGCAGGCGAACCCCCCTAACTGAAAACACAGCAACCAGACAGTAATGGGGAACAGAGCCAGCAACTACCCAGGGACAAAATATTTATTAGCAGATAAAAAACCCCAAGGAACGGCTCAAAGGAACGCCTCATCTTAAACTTATTTTGGCCCAAATGTCGCCCGCTTCATGAAGTCTTTCATGTCGCGGTTGTTTTCTCCCGTCGCTCCTTCTGGCAGATGTGAGAATTTCCCTGTTCCACCCCAAACGTGGTATCTAGGCGGCGAGCGCCGGCCGCGGTCTCTGGCGCGTCCGCTTCTGCCACGCAACTTCATTGGAGTTGAGTGATGCGTTAATTTGTTGGCCAGGTTTTGTTCTTTGCCTTGTAAACCCATCTCCTCCCGCGCTCGGCACGCAGCCTGGTACCTGCTGAATATCCGCGAGGCCGGGGATAAATCTAGCCTTTGATCTTTAACTTGTCGGAGGGGTATCGTGTGGTTTCTCCAGATTCAAGCCAGATCCCTTTGCTCGGCAAGCCGCTGTCCTGCGCGGGGTTAAAAAGATTATAGCACAAACGCACGGGCTCGGAAGGAGAGGGAGGGCGGAGTGCGTGCATAACCAGAAGGGGAAGATGTTCATGGGAATTAAAAAAGAAAACGAAGCGGTTTGTGACTTGAATTTCGCAGTGTCACCAGGCGCTGTTCCCAACTTAACGTGGGAAAAAGTCTCTGGGCGCTGGCAGCGACACAAGGTCCCTCGGATTTGCCTGGGGCAGCTTCACAAGTTATTTTCCGCAGCGCCCAGGGGCTCCTCCGCTGCACGGACCGCTCTCCCCGGGCTCCCGGGGTGCGTGGCTCGGCCACGCTGCCTTCGGCAGGAGGAGCTGGTGAGATGCAGAGCAGGGCTGTCCAAGGAGGTGCTGAATCAGCCCAGCCTCAACGTGTCCAGGTTGCAGTAAAGCAAAGCTGCCTGTTTGCCTTAGATGGGGATTTTCAAGAGCTTCCATAAGGCAGGGAGTTCGCTCCGGCCGGTGCCATGGCTGGAGCCGGTACGCGTTGTGGTGACGGGGAAAACACCAGTGCCCACGAGCTGTTTGGGTGGGGGTTTGGCTGGGGTGCTCCTGTCCTGGCACCCCCCACCAAAACTTCAGGTTGCTGTTCTTGTTCTGGGTCTGTATGGAGACGGGGGCTTGTCCTGTAGGGGTATCTCACCCCAGTGCTGCCACGTGGCAGCAGCAGGCAGCAAACTTGGTCCCAGCTGCAACCTTTTTGCACCGGGACATCCGACTCTCAATGCACGAGGCATCTTCCAGTGCAGGGGGCTGCAGCTACCTCCCCCTTTCTGGCTGACAATTAATCCTGGAGCACGTAGGGTTATAAGTGAACCGCTATACATTGGCTTTTGCATGAAGCAGAGAAGAGGGAAACCCCTGAATCTCCAACCTGGGCTTTTCAGAGGTTGGTGGCATGATAAAGGCATAGGCTAGCGTGGGCTGCTCCCTAATCCAGCCCTGGAAAAGACACCTGGAGCAAGGGCAAGGAAGGTGGTGACAAATAAGACTGATGCTCTTGTAGAGGCAGTATAATTTATGGTTTGTCTCCAAGGATTTGGGTACCTCGGAGGCGTGCAGGATAGTTTGTATCCTGCCTCCTGAGCTCCATGGTGAAGGGCTCTGGGAGCATCACTGCTCTGGGAACCTCGCAGCTCAACAGCTCGGGCAGCGTGGGCGCCGGGGGACGCGAGGTGAGCACCCGCTGGAGTTTTTACCTCCTTGCCTTTTGCTCCCCAAAGTCCTGCCATCGTTTGCAACTCTGCTGCCTCTCCAAGTTATTAAGGCTCTTTTAATGGCATTAAGCCTGAGCTGGAAAGATGTAACCCAGTCCAACAGTAACGCAGGCGGGTGAAACCTGGGTGGAAAGCTGCCACTGGGAGCGCAGCTGTGGAGTACGCGTGCCAAATGGCACAGAAGGATTTCGCTGGCTACCAGGAGAGCGGCCCTCTGCGTTGACGAATATCTGCTCCAAAACGCTGTCGGGAAGGCACGTGCCAAGATATTCGCACGTTACTGGGAAGCAGGTGCTGCTCAGAGGAAAGGTGAAACGTCAGAGCCAAGAGCAACAGCGGAGGCAGAGGAGAGCCTGCGTCCCTCCTCGACGTGTGCCGGTGTGCCAGCGGCAGATGCGGCGGAGGGTCCCGGCGCAGCCCACCAGCACCGCCTCACCCCCCGCGCTTTGCTGGGTGCGGACAGACGGACGCGGTGCCAGAGAGCTGCGTAACAAAAGGCGTTCGCAGGGCAATAACTCATTTTCGCATTCCTTCCACCTTATTTTTTCGCACCGTGGTGACCAAGAAGCGCACGACGTGCCATAAGACGCCTTCCAGAGGCTCAGGTTTCCAGCTGGTGCTGCAGGTGTAGAAACCAAGACGCCGAAGGGGGTTAAGCGGCTTGTCCCAGAGCAAGCCAGGAGGCGAGAACCGACCCCACGTTTGCTGGGTCCCTACCACCCCCGAGACCCCACCGTCACCGCTGTGGCACAGGGACACGAGGACGTATCGTGGTGCCCCGTGGCGACACCTGCCCGGTGTCTGCAGCAGCATCGCTGGCGTTAGCGGTGCTATTTCAGGGCTCAACCAAGACGGTGCAAACCATGGCACTAACCCTAGAAAAATAACCCGCGCTTAAATACGTGCACGCAATCGTTCCCGTGCCCCAGCGCCCTCAGGAACGCTGCAATCCAAGCTTTTGCGACTTTAGCAAGTGCCTTGACAAAGTTGGGTGTATTTTTTGCTTAAAGCCCTGGCTTTTGAGTCGCGTTATGACGCACGACTGTGTTTTTAACAAATGAAAGCCTCTAGGCTTCATGGCTGTAGAGGAAAGCTTGAAAAGATCCGGAGTCAAAAATGGGAAGGAAAATGAAAAGAGCCCAGGATTTATTATTTTTCTTATTATTATTTGCCTGGTTTTTGAGCTTGTCTTCTGTTTTCTTTGGAGCTAGCTCGTGATTTTTGAACTCCTGGGGCTGACAGTGCTAGAGCTGGGCTCCAGCAAAAGTGCCTGACCGCTGCATTTCTGCTCAAGCAGCTCTTACGGCCTGTAAGCAGGACAAAACAAACACTTTTGTATTATTTCTGTTTTACTAGAGCCAGTTTGTTTCCTCGGGGCTCTCTTTCCTGGTTGTAACGCCCAACTTCCATCCTAAGAGAGTCAATCCCTCCAAAGCTTTGAACATTTTCCCTGCGAGATGCTGAACGTAAGCAGGTAACGCTCCCAGGGCTGAGAATTAAACCCACAACCCCTAACCCACCCCAAAACCGAGCTGCCAAGGCGTCGCCTCGGGCCGTCGCTGTGGGACGGGGGGGGCTGCAGCCCGGAGCCCCTGCCGGGGGTACCCAAGCACCCAGCAGCCGTGGCGTGCCCAGCGTTGCGTCGGCTGGGCAGCGTCCCACAGCATGAGTTGGTCGGTGAATCTCATGGCACGGTTCCTCCCCGACTGCGGGGACCTGGCTTGCTCCTCTGCCCGTCCACACATCTTGAGATGAACCTCTATTTTCCTACACTTAAGCACGGGTAATCTGGACCCAAGCCCAAAAGCACATAATGTTACAAAATCTGCCAGTAACGCGGGGGAGAAACAAGCAAATCTACCACTTTCCTCTGGTATTTTTGTTATGAATCATGTTCATTACAAGACTGCTCACTGGAAGGCTTCAGGCTTTTCTTTTTTTTTGGCCACTTTGTAGGTTTGGCAAAGATCAGCGTCTTTTGGGAGGGTCAAGGGTCAGAGAGAAGACTGGTTGCTGTCCCTGGCGCTGTAGGAGATAAGACGTGATGGAGAAATACAGCCAGGGCTCCACTTAGAATTGGCAAAACTATTAAAATACCAGTTTGTTACCAAAAATGACTTTATAAAGGTCACCTCCCAGCGAGATGGGAAGCGGATGCATTGACTTTCCAGAGGCTGGATAACAGCACCTGGAAATGCAGGGGCTTGGCTGGGTTTGAGGACTTTTCTTTCACAGTTACGGGGCTCGGGCAGCCGGCACTTTCACGAGGACACCCAATATTTCGAGGTGCTCCGCAGAATTATTTAATGTTGGACGTGTTCCTGTCGGTGTCCTGGCTTATGTATTTAGCATGCGATGCCGGAGACGTCGTGGTGTGAGAACTGGTCTGCAGAGGGATGCCTGCGCTTTAGGTCCCGTGAAGTAGTGTGGGCTTTAGAGCAATATTTGGCTTGGCAGCCTCCAGATCCCTGTGATCTCCTGGATCCACTTAAGAAACCATTTCAGCTGGCTTCCTGGACCTGCGAAGGGCTGACCTGGGTGAAAGGATCTTCCCTTTTCATGGCAACTGGCTTTGGAGTAGCAAAACCCATCTCTAGTTCAACTCTGTATGATTTCCCTTGTGTGCCAGCATGACGGCTGGCGTTCAAACGGAGGAAAAGAACCCGAGCGAAGGCTAAATGAGAAGTTCATTGATTTTTCACTTAAATTCTCCAAGAAAAAGCCTGGAGCTCCAGGAGCATCGTGCCAGAATGTCTTTTTACCGCCTACAGACCTAGATGCATGCTTGGCCCGGAAAAAGACGTATTAAGTGCAATAAAAGGAGTTGTCCCTCTACGAGAGGCCGTTGGGGGGACAAGGGGAGGACGTGCCCAAAGGCAGACGTACAGCGAGACACCGCAGTGCCATCATTTATGCTACACGCGCGTACTTAAGCATCGCTGGAGTCTATAGGAGGCAATTCCGTGCCTATGGGTCGTACGGTTTGGAGAGCGAAGGAGAGAAAAACAAGGAGCGCGTAGGCAGAACTGAGAACGGCAATTTGGATGCCGACGGCTAAACGGGCAAGAGTGTAAAACCGGCGCCTGCTTGCGACGCTTGCGGCCGCTCGCTCCAGTGCCCGGTGCTCGGATGCGTCGGGCTGATGGAGGCGTCGCGGTTGACAGTGGCACATATGGAATCGGTTATTGCAGATGCTAAAAATCAATTATTGGGTGTTTTTGCAGCTCTGAGCCGGGCTTGGCGTTGGGATCCTTTCTGTGGGGCTTTGTCTGCACTAATCATTTTTATTGTCACAGCGAGGGAGGAGGAGGAAGAAAAATGACTCCTTTACTACTGGTGGTGGGGATTTCTTAAAATATTAAGCTGATGCAAAAATGCCAAGCATCACAGCAGTAAAAATGTAAGCCGCTAATAAAATAGAGTTAATGTTTCACAGTGCATACGTTTCTCAGGGTTTCCTGCTGATTTCAAGTGACTTGGCTTTGGCCCATATATTTAGCCTTAAATCAACATTCGGGAATCGTGTTGTGGTGAAGGTATCGGTCTGTAACAATAAGTGACATAATGGCGATAGTAACCAATATCGATTATTTTATCGATGCCAGGAGCTTTGCCAAAAACCCCAAAGCCATTTGTAGAAGCCCCTGGTCCCGGGATGGTTTTGGTTGACCGTACGTGCTGTGATTTGCCCCAGGGAAATCAGCAGGCACCGGCACAGGAGCGGGTCCGCTCGCAGTGGGTAGAGGCACGCTGACGAAGGACAAAGAAATACAGAAAAAAAAAAAAAGAGATATTTGCTTATTTTAATCATATGGGAACCTTATTCTGCCCCTATTTCAGTATTAAGTGCGGCTTCTCTTTAAGATCATGAAGTGTGTTCTTATGACGGGTCTTGAAGTGAATAGCTACCTCCGACACCTATTTTTGCTTCCATTACTGAGATCTTTACCCATCATTTAATTTGCAGTAGACTGCAACCTGGCAGTCCAGATGTATTTCTTCTAATAAGGCAGAAAGTTTCTTAAAAAAAAAATCTGAAGCATGTTTCCTTCGATTTCCACCTTCTTTCAAGGATTTGAAAACAAAACAAGAAACAACAACAACAACCAAAAAAAAACCCCTCGTGCCCATTTTTCATGCAGTAACTGGTTAATTTAATAAATCTGATCCTCCCTCGGGAGGGTTATGACTTTGTATTAATTTTAAACAGGCTCTCTGTGCTGCAGCTACTTTTAATAACAGCATTCTGCGAGGCGTGCCAGGCTCTTCGTCACGAGCCCTCGCTGCTGGGCGGGCAGCGTCCGAGGAAGGGGGGGCTTTGGGGCAGCCTGGAGGAAAGAGCGACCTGAAATATTGTTTGGGGGGGGGAAAGATGGAGCATCACCAGCCAGGCGTGACAGTGGGTCCCCGTGCTGCTCCCTGCTCGGAACATGGAGACAGAACACGTCTCCATCCGAGCTAAGAGAGCCGAGGGCTTGGGGAGGAACAGAGTGAAAAATGGAGTTTCCAGATGATGGGAAATACCAATCTCTTTCTTTTTACATTATTTTTTTGGTGGTGGTCTTTTTTGGGACAAGAGGTCAAACCATCGCGCCCATTTGCCAAATGGAAAAATCTCTTTCTCCCCAAAAGCAGAATTAATTTTGGAAAGACCTCTATGTTTTGCTTCGGCGTTCCTGATCACTGTAAAACGCTCTGACGTTTCCCCGCAGGAGGGATTTTCTCTCAGATTTTTCCCTGATTGCGTTGAATTTCCATCCAATTCCACAGGAAAAAAATCAACTTTGGAAAAAAAAGCCAGACTGGCCCCAGGAGCAGCATCTGGCTGAGGTCGGAGACCCGCTCCCCTGGGGAGGTCCCGGAGAAGGAGCTGTCCCCAGGAGGGCAGCAAGGTCCCCGAGCCCCACGGGGACACCTCGGCCCGAGGGAAGCCATGGTAGCTGCCTGCTGCTTTCCAAGCATCCCTATCGTGTACCTATCGGGACATCTTCCTTAGAATTTTTTGTAGCATCAGGTTGGCTGCAGTGAGCGGTGGGCATCTCTTCCCCTTCTCCTTGGGGCTTTCCGTGGGATGGGGTGGGATGGGGTCCTTGCAGGTGTGAGCTGGCACAGCTTCATTTCACCTGCGTAGTTTCTGCCAGCACATCTTTGTTGGTCATCTCGCAAATAAGTATATACGCATCTGCAAAACGACTTCGTTAACATCGTTACTGCTCCAGCTCATTTGTCGGAAGCAGTGTGAACACGCGCTTTGTATACTAAGGTAAAATTGCAGAGCCTCCTGTCCTCAAGAGGAAAAATAGCTTTTTACATTTTTCTTAAAAGAATGCGTTCGACAAAGGTCTTCTCGCCATAAGTTGGGTTTTTTCCACTAAGATTGCATTTTCATTTTGCTTCATGATCAAATGGTTTAGGAATCTCAATCAGGCTGTCTCAAAGCCCTTTCTGCCTCCTTCAGCTGCCCGGGCACGTTAATGAATTTGGAGGAAATTGCTAAAGGCTGAGCTTTGTGTATTATTGCTCTAGATCAGTTATGGTTTTGCTTTATTTGCTACCGACGGGAGAAATAGAAATACCAAATCATGATCAGACTGCAGTTTTAAAGCATACCAGGGAGGTGAGAAGGTGTTTAGCTTTCCGGTGCGATGCCAAACGCCGTTCCTTTTCTTTCCGCTGCAGTCCCAGACGGTGACCTCGGGATGCTTGAAAGCAGCGAGGGTAAAACGCGGTGAATTATCTTTGCAAAAAGCCCGCGGGTGTTGCGTTGGCCGCAGCCTTTCAGCTGTATCGGTCACGCGGAGGTGGCACCTGGGGCATGGAGAGCTCGAGCTGAGGGTCCCTGTCCCATTTAACTGTGCCGATGTGCCCGGCTCCATCAGCCCCTCGGCAGGGCCAAAGCTGGTCTCTCCAGGGCTATTTGCACCACGGGTGCTTCTCCTTCTGGACGCTTTCTCTTGAAACGCCGGGCTCTTCGAGAGCTGGCTGTGTTCTCGTGAACGCGGCCGTTGTTCCACGTTACTTGGCATCTGATTAAGACAAGCAAAAAATAGGGGGAAAAAATCCTATTAAGATGCAGGAGAAATGAGAAGGAGAAATATTCTGAGCGCTTGCGTTACCGGATAAAAGACTTTGGTGAAAATCGGAAAGAGTCCATCATCAGGGCTGGATTTAAACCAGCTGAGAATGTCATTTAGTCCTCCTCTACCCAAAACTACGCTCTTCGCAGCTGCTCTAGCTGCAAAAATTCTAGTTATTTGGGGGTTGTGGAGCAAATCCGCTAACCTAGAGAGCTGATGTCACGTCCCAGTTGCCCAAAATGCGCATTACTGGGTTGAGCAACACCTACAGGCACGTTCTGCCGTTCCTTTATCCCTTCTGGCATCTCACGTGTTTACTTTCCTTTGCGGCTGGGAGGTAGGGAAGGCTCTGGCTGCACCAAGGGGCGATGGAGTGGAGGAATAACGTGTCTGCAAGCTGTGCGTGGCAGCTGGTACCGTGGGGTGCGGACATCCAGGGCAAAGCACCGTTGGCCTGGCCTTTCCCCGGCAGTGCTCGTGTTTCCATATTGATTTCTGCACCGGTCGGGCACCATGGCTCTTTTTTTACCTGGAAGGGATTCGTGCAACGCTCTGAGCTTCTGGATGCAAAACTCACCTTGCAGATCGCAGCACAACATCTCTGCAGTCATGTGTCCCCTCATCGTACGGTCAACCTTCATCCAAAAGCTGAGCTACGCGGAGATAATATTTCATTTTTCCCTGCAAAAGGTTTCTTAAGTGTGCTTTGACATATTTAGATTAAAATCCTGGCTAGGTGCGATCCGGAGACACAGGGCAATTCTGCTCAGAGTTACAGCGGTACCCTTCTGGAGTGACCTGTCCTGAGCTGTGGACAAAATTCGGGTGCTGTCTGCAGGTATGAGTCGCTATCCTGTACCTCGAAAATGCCCAGCCAGGGCTCGCCCCACAGCCTGTGCAGCTAGATGAGAAACGCAGTCTCGGGTTCACCGGAGTTTGGATCAGTCCCCAAAACAGCACATTTCTTGTTTGCATTTCACTTCCTCGTTTAAGATTAATCGAGATAGTTCCCTGCTCGGCGCTGGAATGAGGGTGGAAGGGAGAACTCAACTCAGCTTAACCCCCAGTGTTGAAATCTGTGCGAGGAATGCCTCGTTTTATTTTCCTAGCCTTTCTTATCCTGCTTTGCTCCTCCTGGGAGCTGTTTGCATGAGTGTTTTGGTGTAGTTCTATTTTTGCTAGCTTCTCCTAATCCACCCAGCTCTGTGGGGTATATGAACATTTAACATAGTTTCGTGTCATTTCCATGTTGATCTTGCACACTGGAATTTTATTTTAATGAATTACACGTATATTTTACTCATGAAAGCAGGCAAAATGCAGCTTAAAAGCGAGAGGAAGAAACCTATCAAAAACTCTAGATGGGCAAAAAGTCTGAACGTCTTTGAACACGCCACCGTTGCCATCGATGTTTTATCGCTTGCGTTATGGTTACGGTTAAAGGCATCTGCTGAGATCAACCTTTGAATGCATTTAATATGTAGTAATTCCCACACCGAAGAAAAGAAAACTACGGAGGGAGCTTACTCACGCAACGGTATGCGCTGCCGAAGCGTAGGCGTTCTGAGGCACGCACCAAGGCCGGGGCCGATTTATAAGACGTTGTAAGAATGCAATAGAGAATCCATAAAGGAAGGAGAAGGACAGACCCTTTTCTGGCCCCAGACCTGTGTGAAAGTGGAAGTGCTCATGCTGGCTCCAGCCTGGCTGCGAATCAGAGGTGCTTGCTAACGTCTTCAGGGCTTTGCTTGCTTGCGGGGGTCTCCTGTTCTCGGGAGGAGCAGAACCTCTTAGCAGTTGTCCCCGCGTTCGGCCGTCTATGATTGCATTGGGATCCTACAGTCAGGAGAGTGGTCCCCTGCGGTGGGATGTTTTGGGTGCGTTCCTCTTCTCTTTCCCTCAGATGAGGAAGAGGAGGCATATGGAGGCATGGGTAATGTAAGTGGCTCGTTTTTAGCTCTGGAGTCAAACATCGCAGCAAGCCATCTGTGCTGCTTGAGGGTTCAGAGTGAACGGCCCCTTCCACGTGGACTTGGAGGTACCACGACAGCGGCCGTCCTCGTGGTGCATGGCATCCTTCCTCCGTGGCTGAGTGCCCACACGCCTTGTGGGACTTGTAGATTATTACATGGATAAAAACGTGTTTCTTATTGGTCACTTTGACTTTTTATGGCAAATACAGGTCCCCCAGTGCATTCCAGTCTCCTTAGCCTCTCCTCGCTCTTGCATTGTTCGAAAGGGAGATGGCAATGAGAGTGCAGTGATCTGTATTAATGTTAAGTTAATGAGAAAACGTCTCCTGTCAAAGCCGTTCGCATCCTGTTGTGAAAATGAATTCAACAAGATCACTTAAGGATTTTTTTTTTTTTTTTCAGGCTTGATTGGGGTTTGTCGTTCTGCACTCATGCCTCATTTCCTGATAAAAGCCACCGTAAAGACAATTTTCAGGAGCTCGTGCCTAGTTTGAGCCAGTAAACACAACTGGCATGAGCAGAATGGGAAAGCGAAATGCAAATCAAGTAGGGATGGATGAGGAAGACCATTGCTCTGTCTGCGGGACAGATGGGAGAGCTGGGGCGTTAATTAGGAGAGAGGAATATTTGTAACGATGTTTGATCCTTGCCTGCCTCCCCTCCTCTGAATTTTGAAGTTTCAGCTCTCTGTCTTATTCAAACGGGTAGCGCAGGAGCGGTAGGTGATGCTGCAGCACCCACTGGACGGCATCGGTTGCACGTCTGAAGCCGTTTCACGCACGGCGGCTCTGATCTGTGCACTCCTCACGGCTGATGGCCCCAGGCACCTTTGTCTTTCGCGCGTTTTCCCTCCCAAAAGTCTTGTGAGAGGGGGACGTGCCGCCACCCATCTCGCAGGCGGGTTGGTACCCACGCGTAATACTCCATCCATGGCACCTCCCTTCCTCCTCCGCGCATAAGCAACAAGCCAACCGGCCGGGCTCATCCCAGATTTCTGTCCTAGAAATTCCCTTTTCTGTCCTTAGTGAGAACTCTCTGAACTCTCCTGCTCTGTCGTCTTGGCAGTGTTGGAGATGCTCACGTTTATCCTTTGCTGCCCTCTTTTGCTTTCCAATAACCTGGTACTTCAGCAGGTTTATTTGACGTGACTCCTGAAGCACACTTTTCTGGCAGAGTAATAAACAGAATTTAAAAAAAAAAAAAAGAAGAAAGAAAGAAATTTGGACACTGGCAGTGCTTTTAATTTAAAATTGCCTAATTACCTTAATGGAGCTGCCTGGGACACCTGCATTACGTTGAGACCCGGAATAAGAGCGCCTTCATTCGGAAATCTGCCCAAACCAATTTAATGCGTTGGTGATAGCAGTATCGAGGCGTTGCAATTTCTGTGGCCAAAATTATCCCAGTCTCCAGGTACCAGCCACAACCAGGGCGCCCGGGCTCAGGCTCCTTTGCAAGCTCCGAGCCCCTTGCTTGCCTTGCCAACACACGCAGCGCTCAGCTGCTTTGCTGGGGAGGCTTGGAAAAGCATTTCTTTCCAACGGCCCAATTGTTTTTTGCGAATCGTGAAGGGCGATGACGTTTTTGGCTCACAACTTGACTGTAGCCAGGGGAATTTTGGAAGAGACCTCACTTGCGCTAAGACTGCTCGCGTGCCTCGGTGTCGAAGGGGGAATGCGTCTGAAGCCTTCTAAACCCGGTTAGTTTAGGGTTTGGGTTTTTTTTTTAACAAATTTGATGCTTGTACCTCCGTCGCTTTGTTCTCAGAAAAGGTTTGTCCCTCGATTGAGCTGTGAAAAAAACAAAGTAATCTCAAGAGAAACACAAACAGCCCCAGTGAGCAGAACTGGGGTTGAAAATCAAGGCATAGAGCAATGTGGTTTAATTTTGTGTAATTAGAGTTTCCCCTGGGGCTTGGGAGGGCAGGGGGGTTGCTGCCGGCCCCTTTGGGTGCCCTGGCTCCCAAATTCTCCGCCTGCCCCACGGGGACGGTAAGGCTGGAGCTGCTGGTAACGACCTCCCGGGTGGCAGCTTCTCGCGTGGCACAGCCCCGGCGATGCAACCCTGGGTACCGTCCTGCGGGGATGCAGGCATTTGCGGAAAATATTACAGGAATTAAAACGACTGTGCTTTGGGCCTCCATCCTGCAGGAAATTTTGGTTTACGATTAAAAAACTCATTAAGTGACATCAAGATGCCCTTCTGATGCCCACGCGGGCAGGCCGTCCCCTACCCAGTCAGTAAGTCGCTGCTGTGTTTGCTGCTCCCTGTTTTGCAGGCGGGATGAAGACATTTGGTACCTGTTGGGGTAATTTACTGTCGCTGTGTTTGTTTTGGGTTCAGGCTGAGGTGACCCATGAAAGGCTGTGGCTCTCTTGGGGCAGTGGAATAATAAAGCACAGCCCTTNCCCCCCCCCAGCTTTTTTTTTATCGTCCGGTTATTTCTCACCATCCAGCACCACGTTAGAGAAGGCTAACTCCATGATATATTGTGTTTCTCTTCTTTTTTTTTTTCTGTTTTCCCCCTTTTTCCCACTTGCCAGATGAGGTGCTTCTTCCTCGGGTTGCTCTGACTTTTATTTGCATTTCCCGTCCTCCACAGGCCATGCTTTTTCTTTGCAGTATTAAAGGGGCTTTGCAATATTGAAGATTTGGGCTGGTCTCAGCAAAAATCCACCTGTGCTAAGCGTCAGTGTGTGCTTGACTTTGTGAGTAGAGGAGGTTTGGTCCGAGGTTGGGTACGTTTTTGCGGCATAAATGCTCGAAAGTGCAAAACGGAACAAGCAACGCTTATTCTGTTGGCATTTGGTGATTTTGGAGGACATAACAGTGGCTTCCACGGAGCTTTCCAGGGGCTGCAGCCCCAAGGCTGTTGGAAGGGGCACTGTGGAGAGGCCAATCTCCCCTTCCAGAGACAGAGCCAAACCCACGGCATCCGTTTCTGAAAGGCAGCAGCACTCCCAGGTGGAATAAAATGCTTAAGGGTGTTAAAAAAAAAAACAACACATTCACCATCCTGGTTGAAAATACATCAGCTTTAAGGAAGAGCCTTTTTTAACCTCGGTCCTCTCCACATTGTGGCCCCTTGAGCTGCTCTGGAAAAAAAATCAGGGAAGCTGGACTCGTGCGTGGAGGTGCGTGTCAGGAGAGCCTTCCTTGCGCTGAACGATAACTTGCTTCGCGACGTCTAGAAATCGTACGGCAATTGTAGCCGTGAGCTCAGACGGATCATTGCAGAATGGGTCCCCGACCGGCTCGCAGGGGCGCGTGCTTGAGTCAAAGAGGGATGTTCCTGGACATAACACATGAGGGTTTTGTCCATTGGTGCTGCAGGGAGAGGGATTTCATGGTGTGAAGATGGGCTCAAATAGCATTTTTGAACACTTCCACATATCTATCGGAACTATATTTCCATATATTTCCGATATTCCCAGCTGCAGTGGTGCCTCTGCAGCAGGAGCCATGTCTTCATTTGGCCCTTGCAACTTCTTTTTGGGGCAGGTTGGGTGTTTGTGGGTTTTTGTTGGTTTCGTTTGTTGGTTTTGGGTTGGTTTGTTTGGGTTTTTTTGAAAGATCAGCTCGGGCGATTCAACAAAGTCAGGAAAGTTGCAACAGCATCTGAAAATTACGCATCCGTCCCGCTGAGCAGACGTGGAACAAGCTGCTCTTCTGTTAGCACGAGAAAATAAAGCTCTTCCCGCGTACTGCCGCTCTATTTGCGCAGAGCGAAATATATATTTTTATCCCTGTTTAAAGGCGTCGTGGCAACAAAGAGTGGAACAAGTTTGGAGGTCACGGTGCAAGGCTGCAGCCCTTGCAACGGGAGCTAACTGTAACATCTTTCAAAGCGTTCTCCTGGGGTCCATATGTGTAGACTGGTAAAGCTGTTAACGTTCCCAATTAGGTTTTAATTTATCTTAGTTTCCTCAGCGTTGCCATTAAAAGTCACACCATGCAGCCATTAAACCTTCACATTGCAGTCGCAGAGTTTTGTCAGGTGCTGGCCAGCACATCTAACTATAGACCGGCGGCAGAAACTGGACTTTAATTCCAGCTTTTTTTTTTTAAAAAAAAAGTTTAAATGGGTCAGGAGAATTTACCCTGGCCATCTGTTTGACGTATAACGTGAGGGTATTTAAAAGTCTTTTAAGAAAAACAAATAAAGGCTTCCACATTCCCAAGGACAGAACCCATTTAATCTACTCGTACAGTCCTTTCAAGAATTTACCATTTTGGCAGGAGATATATGTCATTAAAGAAACAACCAATAAGATTTATTACGGCTAATTTATGTCTGCAGCAGCTAAGACATGGGTTTGGGTAGCAGAGCTCACCGCGGGCAGTATTTTCCTTCCTGCACATTCTTATTGTTTTAGTTTATTACAGCAGCACGTCTTGTGAGATCATTTATTGCTTAACGCGATGGTACGGCGGAGCCATTTATTACTGGGAGACATCAACACATTGAGTGAGATCACTCCTTTTCCTTGGGGTCGGTGTACTGGAGGTGATGAAATCATGTATTTATCTACAACTTATTAGATGCATTTGATTGACTGGGGATCGGTTTTTGTTTAACCAACTGTGCTGATGAGGAAGTTTCTGGGTGTACCACCGCGATGTTTCAAAACAGCCGTTAAAATAATTATCATAATATGGGACCGTGGGGCAGCCCTCTAACACATGTTTGCAGCACGAAGAGGACAGTTCTAGCAACTAAAAATACAAGCCAGATGGAAAACTCATCCAGCTCCGAGGGGGAAAAAAGCTCAACCTGTTGTAGGTTTTGTTATAAATTGGGAATGGTACAGTAAATGTTTGGGATAACCCAAGTCACCAGTAGGTCTTTCCTGCCATTGGTGAACTTCTGACCTTATTTCCTTGGAGGGCTGTTAAAATGAAGTCAGAGGGCACGCAGAGTTATTTGCCAGCACCGTTTTCACTTGTGTGGTCTAGAAAGTTAACAGATTTTCCCCCCCCCCCCCCTTTCCATGAGACAGAGACACGGTGATGAGGGGAAAGAAGAGATAGCTTAATTAACCTTCCCAAGTTATTCAGGGAATCGGGAGCAGCAGAGACGAGTCTTTCGCAGCATCCTGCGGGATGCCAGACTTCTCCGTGATGGTTTCAGCACGCGGGCTGGCTGGGTGACATACCTTACCAGACTGGGAATTGCTGCTATTCGGTGCCGCCTCCGCTGCTTCCCAAATGGCGTTTCCATCCCGCCGAGGAAGACTTGTTTGTTGATGGTTGAGGACAACATTTTATGAGATTTTGGGTCTCCCCGGTGGTGTGATGGTAAATAGTGACAGAGGGAGAGATTTGCTGCTCTGGTGTTTCAAATAGATGGGGAGAAATGTCTGGTGAGGAGAGAGTTAATTCCCTTTGTGCTCACCCTTAGCTCCCAGACTGGCCAGGAGGGTGGTTTGCAGGATGCTGAGCACCTGGAGGTAGGAAAAGAGCATCACCATGGACGAGGTTCTCGCTTCTGGAGTAAGACTAGAGCTGGCAATATTTTTGAAGTGACAGTTTACTTGGTAGCTGGACAACAAGTCAAACTAGAGCAAAATGAGCAAATGAGCTGGAGTGCATCTCATGATGTCAGCAGATCATCTGAGGGCAAGGTGTTGTGGGCTGGAGCTGGCCTGGAGGCTGCACCAGACATCAGTGTCCTCATCCCCTTGACCATAGGCTGCAACCTCTCCCTACGTCTCCTTCCTGCTGATTGCGTTGCAAAGTCTCTTATATGATCCCGGCGTTCCTGGGACCTTATCCCAAAACAAGCATTGAGTGTTTCCAGAGCGTCACGTTAATGATGATGGCTATCACACCCTAGCTTACGCTTTTGATGACTCTGTTGGAAGATGACATGGTGTGGAGATGGTGCTTCTGCACGGTCTTCTGCCGGGTGACACCTCTGACACCTCAATCACGTTCATAACCACCCTGCTCCTTTGCAGGTTGGTGTCTCTGAGGCAGCTTTTGGGAAAAATGCAGCCAGCTGCCTTTTTTTGCCTTGTTCTGTGGTGTCTCCCTAGGAAAGCAGAGGCCAAAGAGCGAGTGTCTGTAGTTCTTCTGCTTTGCAAATACTCGTTACTCCAGGCTCCTCTGGAAACAGAGCTGTCGATGGCCACGGGTGAGCTGAGCTAATCTGTATTTAAGTATTGTTCAGCGCATCTGCTGCTGGAGAAGGAACGGGACTTTGTTTCTGGAGGGCAGAAGGAAATGAGGCTGAGCGGGGGGAGGTTACCCCACGTTGGGTTACGTGGATGAGTTTCCTAGGGGAGACTGGGGCAAAGCAATAAAAGGAAGGCAGATGCCTACCGATGTCTGCGTTCCCATGGCAAACTCCGTTAAGGAGGACACCGAGAGAAGAAATCGTTAGCTTTCCTTATTCCCTCCCCTCTGCCCTCAAAGCCATGCTCTGGGAGCCAGCTTGGGCTTTTCTGTCACTTGGAGGAACCTGCTGGGAATCCTAATGGCTCCATGCCTTGGCTGGCGTCAGGTAAGCCTGAGCTTTTTTCCCCCCTCTCAATTTTCTGGCACAGTAGGTTTCCCCGTTCCTACTCTGATAGCCTAAATAAGCATCATCAGCCTCTCTTAGACGCGCATCCCCCAGTTGCGTGGACCTCTCCGTTTAAGCCCTTTTTAACAGGAGGGCGTTGCTTTTCCTTTTTAAAAGGTGCTTTTTTTTTTCCCCTGCCAAAATCGGATCATAATTAAAGAATCCACATGTGCATACCACTCCGCCGATTGATTCATGAACTGCTACATTAATTGTTTCCTACCGACATCCAAGTTCATTGTCTTTTCACTGCATCCCAGCCTTGCTCTGAGCTCATTCCCCGGGTTACGAACGCGGGAAGACCAACATTCCAGGGGCTGAAATCACCGCGCCGGCAACATCAGGCATCCGACGCCGGGAGGATGCTCGCATCCAAGCAGCCGCGCACAGGTTAACGTAGCGCTCATCTACGTCTGATGGCACGCGATGAATGAGCATGAAAAGCAGCGGCAGCAGGCAACCCGAAACGGAGCTGAAGGGTAAATAACAGGCAGCGTGTTTCACTTTATTGCTGCGCTCCGGCAAACAGCAGACATATGTTCCCTGGCATGATACAACTCCGCGGCCCGAGGTAGATCATACGAACCACCAACTACTTTCAGCTGTGCCGGTGCGATGAAATGTTTCAGACATATGGTCCCAGGGCTAATCCGTACGTGGACGATGCCTGGAAACAGGGAGAAGGTGTTTGGGAATGAGTGGTACATGTAAGTCGATTCCCGGAGTCTGAGGCACATGGGGGGCTCTGGATATTGGATGGGGGGGGGAATTCTGCTGCTAAGGTCATGGCTCAGCGATTTGGGGATTCGGTGGCAAGCTTGAGTATTTCCCCCCAAAAAAAACCAAACCAAACCAACCAACCAACCAAAAAACCCCCAAAAACTAAACCCCTTGCAAAGGATGAATTCTCTCCCCCTCTCCTTACGTTTCAGCCCTGGGTCAATTCCCTTTGGAGCAATGCGGTCAAGTCAGCTCGCGGGGACATCCAAGAGGTCCAAAGGTATCCCAGTGCCTTGCCTCTGGGTGTCACCAAAACATTGCAGTCCCCGTACCGACACGGTGCATTGCGCCTTCTTCACACGCATCGTTTGCTAGGGGTTTGGGGAAAATCCCGGTGGTTTGGTGATCTCTTGTACAAAAGAGAGGGCCTTTCCGAGGGTTTGCAGGATTATAATGGAAAGCCCACCCTCCCCGTCTGTAGCAACCGGTGCTTGGGTGATTTGATGCTGCAGGGAAACGAAGCAGAGCCAGGGAGTTGGTCTGGAGTGGGAGCCAGTCCCCGTTGCTTCCTACTGCCCTCCCGGGACAGCCCGTCGAGGCCGGCCAGTTGGCTTCGGTGGGAGCGGAAGGACCCACAGGAGCAACGTCTGACAGCGTGAAGGCTTAGGGAAGAGTGAAAACAGCGCAAGTAAATAGGATTTTTTTTTTTTTCTCTCGTGTTTTTCCAGCCTCTAGTTAATAGGCTGGTGTGTATGTACTCTCCCGGCCACGTTAGACAGAAGGTCCTACTGTAATGCTCCAGCGGTCCCTTATGACCTTAAAAACCATTGACATTACCTGGTTTGGGGCGGGTGGTTACAAATTTGTCTGTCTGTGTGCAGACCTCTCCTCGTAGCTTTGTAGTTCCAAGAGTTTTGTGGCTCGAAGGTCTCAGCCATGCTTTGATGAATCTAATTTCTCATCCAGATGCAGTGGTGCTCACTGGTCTGAAGGCAAGTTCTTAAATCAGGGTAGCTGAATATTCCTGGGGCACGCTTAAATCAGCTTTAAGTGACTTAATTCAACTCAGGCTGATTCCTTATCGATTTAAATGACTCATTTAATCTAAACTTTAATGTCAATCAATCTTTCTACCTTGCCCCTCTCATCTTCTGAGGCCAGAGAAATGGGATCCAGCTGTTTGTGTTTAGGTCTGTGAATGGCTGCCAAGGCGGAGAAATGTGGGTTTTTTCGGTGTGCAGTTATCCAAACATTCCAGAAGGTTAGCTTCCCGCGCAGGGAGACGCACGGCATGGCATCCCTGACAAATAGGGCTGGAAGGGGTGTGGAGAGGTCTTCTCATCCAGCCCCACCGCAGCGCGGGCTCAGCCACACCAAGCCCCTTCCTAGCAGATGCGCGCAGGGTCTTCTCCTGCCACAAGTGATGGAGATCGATCGCGCTGCCGACCCAGGCAAGCTCTTGCTGTGCTTCCCTGACCATTACAGAAGGTAACTGAGTCTCGAATCCACATCTTCCTTGCTGCAACTTACAACCACGATTTCTTTTCTTGTCCATCGTGACGTGCAGAAGCTTCGTCCTTTCCGTTTTGCAGGAACCTTTAATACTTAACTGTTATCCCGTCCCATCTCAGTTTTCTCTAAGCTGAACAATACCGTTTGCTCCTTCCTTCCTTGGGGGTCATGTTTTCCAGACTTCTGATCATTCCTGGTACTCTTCACCGGCTGTCTCCGATGGGTCCGTACCTTCCTCCAAGCACGGGACGTTGCAAGGCGTGCAGCACCAGCCTCACTTCGTTGATTTGAAAACTGAGCTGCGTAAAAGGGTAAGGACAACCCCACCACAAATACAACTGCGCGATGAAGCGTTGGGATTTTTAGTGAAGTATGAAAACAACGTGTCTCTCCGGAAACTCTTCCCTGTGCGGATTCAGCGGGTTCACAATCCTTTACCTCCAAAGCACCGATGTCCAACACTAGACACACACATCTTGAACGTTTTGGACAGACGGATGACAGCGGAGTCCCTGGCCGGAGGAGCTCAGTGCTCAGCCTAGCAGACTGTACGCCTTTCTTGCTGCCGAAGATCACGGGACAGACAGCGACTCGTTAGTTGGGGATAGACAGCAGGAAACCTGTTGAGTATTCCCATTGACATCTTGAATAGCATTACCCACTGGCACAGGCGGGAACTGTTGGAGAACATCCAGAACCCTTCAGGGAAACAGCTGATAAGCCCATCCCAAAATGGGAGGCCAGCTATGTGTTTCAGATTCCAAGGAAAACAGCAAATGAGGAAATTACCTCCATAACCGATGTAAAGAATTAGCAACAAGTGGCCATATGTATCACGGCTCAAAAAACCAACCCCTAGGGACGAATTCATCTAGGGTCTCGCGTCAGCCAAGAGCTGAACCACGACCACGTTAACGTTGTTCCTGGGGGGGTCTGAGTGGGCGTGCTGAAGACCATGGGATGGCACGCATGCCTCCCGCTCTGCACCAACCTACGTACCTCCCTGAAACCTGAGAGCCCCCTTTCTGTTTCTCGGGCGTGTGGCAGACCTCCCGAAGCCGGTTTCAATTGCGGTCGCAGCAAGAAGCACGCTTGAGTTGCAGCGCCCTGCCAGCCCAGCTCAGATACTTCTGAGATGGCACTTCTACTATAAATCTTCAACTCCCGTCCTCTTTCTCCGGCATCCAAAAATTCCTTCTGAGCTGAAAATTGGCACATATGGTCTTGGCCGGCTAAGAACGTTTTTCCACCAAATTTGAAAGGGGAAAAAAAAATTAGGTGCAGCTGGTTTTAATTTAGGAAACTGGTGGCGGGGGTGTACGTAGGTATTGAAATGTTTGAAATCTCTTGCCTACACCTACCCCTGTTTGTTTGTTTGTTATTGTCGTGCTCTGAGCCATCGAAACATTAAATGTTCTCTGGTTCAGCCTGAGAAAAGAGCCTGGTGAGGTGAATCCACAGCATCCCTCTGCACTGTGACTTTGGGGCAATGTAAATCCTCCTGCTGCCTGTAGAGCTGCTGAAGCATTTTGGTGTTATTTTGTCTTTATTCAGGCAAGGCTGCGCAGTTCTCCTTGATGGGTATGGGGCATTTGTTTGTTAGTGCTGGCTGGTTATGTATTCTTGGGACACAGGACTGGATTTTAGCTTCTTGTGCCCTGTAAGAGCACTTGGCTGTGGTATCAACCTCAGAGACAGTCTTGGGTTTTGTAAATTCTTGGAAATTTTAGTTTTGGCTAAAAACCAGGCTGTGGGAGAGTCATCAGAGAACCTCTGCGAACCGGGATGGTTGGGATGCTCACGCGGGATGAGCGATTCCTGGATTTAGGACTTTGGGTTAAATCAGCCATGTCCTGGAGCAATGATCTGGGGGCTGTTTCAGGGAATCAGGGCCCTAAGGGGAGGACTGGTGGGGTTTACTGGGGTCACAGCCCCTTCTTCCCACAGGCTGGCTTCCTCCTGGCTGTTCCCAACAGTCTGCTGCTTTCCCGGTCCCGTCTCTTCCTCATTAAACGATGGAGGCTCACCACTTTCCCCAGCCCACGTCTTCCCTTCCTTCTTCATCCTTAGCCTGCAGTCTTATCCGTGATTTATTGTCCTATCAGCCGTGGACCTAAAAATGGATGGTTGCCTTCCTGTCTGCGTCCACCGTTCGCATCTCTGAAGGTTTATTGCCACGGTCACACTTGGGCGGCTCTGAAAGAAGCTGGGCTCCTTTCTTTCATCGAGCAGGGCAGGGTTTTATGGGCTGGGACTGTTCTCCATCCTTTCCTCTGGTTCTCAGTACTGCATCTCAGATGGCTCCGCTCTTGAGCAGAGCCACGTGTCTTGTGGCAACGCTCCCAGTGATGCATGCAAATGTGATCACCTGCTTTTTGCGGGGTTTTTTGTTTGGTTGGATTGCTTTTCTTTTAAGCAATAGCAAGGTATACTCCACCTAGGCTCCATCAGGTCTTGGGTTTGGTTCTTCTGCAGACCTGCCGCTCTGCCAGGTGCTTGCTCTGCCAGATGCTTCCCCTCCCAAATTTCTGCAAATGACCTTCAAAAACTGGAGTAAAATGGCACTCGGTTGGGCCCTTCAGGCCCAGCCACTGGGTACCGATGTAGCCTGCAAGCCTGGCCAGCGGCAGGAGTTTGGCCAAGCTGGAGCGCAGCCAGAGCAGAGAAGTCTCGGCGATTTTATTTTTGGCACGGGCAATTAAAATAGTCCCTGTAATTCTAATAGTTCTCCAAGCTGTATCGTATTTTATTTGCGAGCTCTTAAAATTTTAGACTCTTTTGTCTTCAGTCCATGTGAAAAGTGGACAGTGCTGTATTTTAAGTATAATTATGTGGATTTGAAAGTTTCCTTTTCCATTCTTTTTACTGTCGGAGCCTTAAACGCTGCATGGGCTATAATCAGCTGCAAAACATACCCATGTGCGATGCACATGGCCGAAGTATTTCTAACTGCAGCGCCGTCCTCACAGCACCACGGCACTGCGGAGCAGCCGGAACTTGGATTTCCGCTCCAGAAGAAATTCTTGCCTTTCACATGTTGTTTTCATGCTCAGTCACAAAACAGCAGATTTTTTTTTTTGTTGGGCTTTTTCCCCCCCCCACAAAACAACATCATAAAAATCATCTTGGATCAGCCAGGGCATTGTTTAGACCAAAAGTGAATCTTTTAATTTTTTACATTGGCTTAATTTTTGTTTAGATATTTCAAAATGGTTTCCAAAGAGACCGTCAAGGCACCCTGCTCCGATACGTCCTCTTTTATTTCGGCGGTTTATAACAAGCTTTTCAAAGGCTGGTCTCCTAGAAAGTTTCATTTTTTTAGCGAAATGGCAGTCGCTAATGGAAAACACTCCATCGAAATCATCTTGATAAACTTCAGCTATATTCTCCCCAATTTCTGCTTCTGGTTTTAGATTACCACTGGTATCATAACTGGTATTTATTTAATACGGTGCTGTGTTTCTGAGTAGCTAGTGGAAGAAAACATCTGTTTGGGAGACGAGCATATTAAAATAAGAGGAATTATTTGCTTTTAAAAAAAAAAAAAAGGGTTAAAATACGGGCATATGGGTATGTCACTTGGGGAATCCTTATGCTCCAGGCACACACGTACGCGCACCCGGTCTCCCTTGGAAAGAAGGAAGTTCCCAAACTATTTAAAACCTTCCCAGCAGACCTCCCACAAATGATAACTTCTTGAAAGCCCAAACGTCTCCAAAGATGTACGTGGCTTCAAAAGGGAATCCCCTCCAATGATTAGAACCGTACAGCCTCCCATCTGGATTCAAGCTCCAATAATAAGGGTCAGGACCTTGTCCATACGTAGTAAAAAAAAATACTGTAAGAAAGCACTTTTTTAGTACTTCCAGATGCAGGGAGAACATTTTTCTTTTTGAAATACAATGAGAAAGCTTTGTCAAGCTTTTTTGGAAACAAATATATAGGCGAGCTCAGCGAAGAAAAAGATTTTGCCAAATAGTAAAGACACGTTAGGACAGGTGAGTTTAGGGGCTGGCAGCATGACGAGGTACCAAAGGCCAGCAATTGTTGAACTGCACTGTAAATGGGATTTATTTAAATCAAATGGGGAATCACATTTTAAATAGATTCATAGATTTTTCAGGCCAGAAGGGATCATTAAATTTTCTAGGCTTTGCTCCAGTATAATCTAACCCATTGAATTTCCCCCCTCGGTTACTCCTGAAGAAAAAATAGAAAAGGAAAAAAAAAAAAAAAAAAAAAAAAAAAAAAATTAAAAAACCCAATAACTCGCATTTGGATGATATTTTGGAAGACCTGCTTTAATCAGACTTGGTATCGCGACTTCAAAAGCTGCAAGGTCCACCGCTCCACCAGTCTTTCAGACGGTCAGTCCCCACGTGCTGTGTTTCACATTTGGGTTTGCCTGGCTTTAGCCTTCAGCCATTACTTCTTTTTATCCCTTTTCCTTCATGATAAATTAAAAAAACCCAACCATTTAAGCACGTGGTATTTTTATTTCACTAAGGTACTTATGCACCGTAATCGAATCACCTCTTCATCTTCTTTTTGCTAAGTGAAACAGCCGATGCTCCTTGAATCTCTCTGGTTTTAACTTAAGCCCTTGAATAATTCTCCTGGCTGTCCCCCAAACTGTACCATTCAGGCGTGATCTGAAGCTCGGGTACGACTTCCTTTCAAAATGTGCCATGAGGAGCAAAATTAAATGAAAAGGGCACTTCCCTGCGAAAAAAAGAAGGTATCTGCGCGTCTGCAGACAAGATAACGTGGCATGTGGTTGCCAATTTCAGACGTGGGTAACTGGATACACATGGAAAATAATTCCATTTCCTTGAGAAATTAAAATAAGCAAAATTTTTTTCAACACGTTTGGAATTTGTCCTTGATTTTTTTAAAGTAGCTGAAGTTGAAGCATTTTCTTAGTTTCGTTTTTATGAGGTTTTATGTTTCATTATATACCACATGTTTTGCTTGGATTTTTTGGTTCATGGGGTTTCCCTCTGCTTTTTTTTTCCCCTTTATTCCCATTTAAAGAACAGGAAAAGAAAGGAAAGAAGGAAAATGAAAGACTTTGTGCGTTCTTAAGGGGAAGGAAAAGGACTTAATTCCTCTTTAAAAAAAAAAAATATTGGTTTCTTTAAAAGCTGCTTTGGTTGGAGGAGAACAAGCATCTTAAGGGATTTTTTTAATTTCCCCCGCTCTGGCTGCCCTGGTCGTGCTGTGAAGCCCAGCAGTAGGCTGGCAGGCTTGTCTGGGCTTGGGTCATCGCACCGGGAGGGCAAGACGACCGGGTCCGTATGGAGGGGCCGCATGCAGCGCAGCCCTGGCGTTCCTCTTTCTCCTTTGGTCACCTTGCCTGGAGCATCCTCCTGCCCTTAGTATCGAGCTTGAGCCAGAACATGGGAGATCTTGTCCAACGTGGGCTGGTTAAGGTCTTGGAAAACTTTGTGTGAGCTTAGTTCTACCGCTTTTGCTCCCCTGAAGCGTAGCTCCGGGGTCAGTCCCTGGGGCTGGACTGTGTTTGCAGACCTGGGGGGGGACCAGGATGGCGCATCACCAGGGGCACATCCCGGCAGCGTCACCCGTCTCCGTTCCCTGCTTCATGGGCGGAAAGAAGGCTGGGACGCTGCAGCAGCCGGAGCCAAGCGAGCACCATGTTGGTGCTAATCTCGTGGTTGGACACAAGTTACAGGTAGAACCGCTGCAGGTGGAAATATCCCCAGATTTATCCAATTTTTTGGCCTGGGAATTAGGATGGAGGCTTTACGGATGTGATTATGAGTTTATGCGTGTCCAGTGCAGTAGTAATTCCTGAAACAGGGCTGTGAACCTGGAAAACTCAAATATATACATAACGCAAGAGCGCCGAAGAAGGATGACGCGTACTCCACAGGCAAATTTAGTGCAATTTTCTTAACTCGGGAATTGATTTGCTCGCTTGGATGTCATTGATACAATCAGCTCTGCCTGCTGGCTTGGCAGTTTCGCACCATATTGCTGTAGGCGGGGATTTATCGTGACGGCTGGTGGGGCGCAGTCATGAAGGTCAGTCGAGAAAATGTCGTTGCGACTGCCGAAGGACAGCTTAAAAATGCCTATTTCGCATGAGTCTAGTTAGCCTCTCTCTATTTTTAAGGCAAGAGCAACAGGAGTGAAAGGGCCCGCCAGGTCACAGTATGTTTATGAAAGCTCAATTTCCTGGAAACGGGGGACCTTATGAGACTTTTGGTTTTCATTTTTAAAAACACCGTGTTTCTAGCCCGTGTGACTGCCGAGAAAGACTCGACAATATCATCTCTGTGGATTAGCGAGGCTCAAAAGGCATTGGAGAGTGAAGAGAGGAGCCTTTCAAGTGCCTTTGCTCTGCAGCTGATTCCACAAATGTTTGGGTCCTGACTCACCATTTTGAACGTTTTTAGACTTGGCAGTGCACGTCTGGTAAGCGCTTTGTGGGATCCAATTCTTTCAGAGACGGTCGAGATTTTGCTGGTGTTTTGCTCGCTTTGGGGCTTTTTTTTGGTTGAATTTCTTTCCCTTTTTTTTTTAAATTTAAATGATCCTTGAAGATTTCGTGCTGTCGTCAGCTGAATACCGTCTTGGTTACCGGCAAGACTAGCAGAATATCTAAAGGAATATCAAAACTGATGGGCACCTTTCACAACCTGGAACGAGCAGTAGTAACCTGTTGTTGATAGTCCAAGAGGTTATGATGAATGGTTCGTTTGCCTTGCCTGTTTCACACTGAGTGGTATTCAGGAAAAAGCTTTAATTAGCAGTGCATAACTACTGAAAAAGTAACAGAAAACCTGCCTGAAAAATTAATGTGCCCTTTAAAGGTACAATTCCCCTTACCTGAGAGCTTCTCTGCCTCCACCCATCCTGGGCTGGGAGAAGAGATGTATTAATTAACCCGGTGCTGTTAATAGCACTGATTCTGCGGCCCCTTCGCTATCCCGCGCGTCTCTGGCAGGAAGAGCGATGGGGCAGGATGGAGCCGAACGGTTCTGCGAGCCGCGTGTGGAGTCCAGTTTCATCCATCGTGTTCTGTGCGGCCGCTAAGTGGAAGCACATTGCGGGACCCCGGGGCTCCCCGCCTGCGCCGGGGTGCTGCAGCGACACGAACCCTGCAGCCACTTGCTGTACAGGGAGATTTTTTTATGGAAAAGAAAAAAAAAATCTGTGCAGCTTCCTGGCCTTTTTGTTTGTCACAGTCTTGCCAATTCTTGCATAATCCGAACGCTAGCTTGCTTAGTTTTGCTGTATGTTAGTTATTTGGAAGATTTCTGCGCTGATAAAAAAAAAAAAATAGCTTTTTTTTGAATGTGAGGGGTTTTAGCTCTTCTTTAACTTTTCAGTTACCTTGAAGAGGAATTATGAACTAGCAACTCTGTAAATATCTTTAGATTTATACCCACGTGTCGCATATGGTCTACATAGTCTTTAAAAATTTGTGCCTCATCCCAGGTCTTAAAACCAATTTTAGTTTAGTTTCCAGAAGGAAACAAATGCAAGCATGTTAACACCATGTCAATTCATAATATAAACTGCCGCACACAACTGTATGCGTGCGATATAGCGTGGATACATGTGCACGTGTGATGGTTTAGATCATATCTCAAAAGCGCGATTGGGCGTAGGAACCGGCCCGCGCGAGCAGTGCCCCCGGGAGAAGAGGGTGGGAGACCGCTTCCCCTCGGCCGCCTTTTCCATGGGGCAGAGCCATCGTCCTTCTCTGCTTTTTGGACATAGAAGGGTCCGGGTGTCAGCCACCACATCTGCCAGAGCTGCAGGTCCTTGGGGCGATGCCCGCTTCTCTCTAGGTCTCCTCATCCGTGTCTGCACCTTGCACATCCCGGGAATGAGCTCTCCCATCCAGGCCATCCCCGTCGTGCACCTCGGTGGCTGCAGCATCTTCTCCCCCCTGACGGGTACCGGCTTCCCTGCCTGCATCCCTTGCGCAGCCCCATCACTCGGCGTTCCTGCTGCTCCCTTCTCCCTCGTGTCCAAAGTCGTCGTGGTGGTGGTGAGAACCTCTCCCTGCCCTTTCCCCATCCGCTCCCTCCTCTCCTCCTCTTCAGTGCCAGGTCGATGCACGCACCGTGGCTTCCCAAGTACCTTTTGTGCTTTTTCCTCGCCCGTGGAGGGGTCGGCCCCTATAAATGTGCACCGAGCTACCCTGCTACGGCCTTCTGAGACCCTCCTTACAACACACCACGATACCTGCAGGAGACTTAGCCTGTCGTACAGCTTTTTAAAATGCAATTTGAGCTGGTCTCAGATGCTCCTTTATTGCTTTTTGTGTTATTTAAGGAGAGAAAAAAAGGAAACAAAGACCTAGCTGTGTAGATTCTCATTTCGCTTGCAGTGCGGCTTTCAAGCTGGGAATTTGGTCTGCTGAGCCCAAAAGGTTAAATACCGCACAGAAATAGTTCATACCCGTGTCAATGTATCTCATATTTAATTATGGAGCCGTTATGTTTGCTAAAAGCTCAAACTGTGCATCAGACAAGACCGCAGAGGCTCAGAAATGGGAAGCTATGTTGTCTAGCGATAAATCCTCGGAAGAGGCGGCGTTTGCACACCCAGCTGTGGCGGCGGGTGCCACGGGAAGAGGTCACCAGTGCCGTGGCCCCCACCGCTGGCCATGCACGGTGACTCTACCCCACGGAGGATATCTGCTGCTCCGGTCCAGCACCGCAACTGCTTTTTGTGAAAATGTGGAGGCTGGGTTAGCTCAATAGCTCCGGTTTGCTGTAAGACCTCCATGAGTCACGCCTTTGCCAACCAGATCGTCTTGGAGTAACCAGGCGGAGCTGTGGTGGTGGATCTCAGGAGGCAGCAGCTAGGTTAGCCACGGATTAGCTTTGACAAAACCACCCCAGCCCCCATGAAATACATCAACCTAACTTTGCCCTTGCAGGAACGCTCCACCTCCAGCAAAATACACTAAATGTCACCCTACGCAAGGAATTTACATCAAATTCGCCCCTTCTAGCAGCAGTATGGGCTGTGAGCATTTGAAATGGTCCTTCCCCAGGCTTCTTCCAGACTTAAACCAAACACACTGGGTTCAGCGGGAAGCACGCGCCTCTTCTATTCGTGCTTTCTGACCTTTATGGCTGTCGGTTCCTATTACTGGGAAGGCCCTTACGTCTCCAGAAGGAGGTAATTCAGCTCAAACTCCTCATCTCAGAGGTAGCTGCAAAGGAGTAGAGGTCTTTTAGCACGGCCGTTCACCATGAATACCCCAGCTTATTTTTCTGTAGCCTCCCATGAATCAGCATCTTTGCAACGCAGGGGGCAAATAATGGCCAAGGAAGCGTGTTTTTTCTACGCACGTGTTGCTGCTTTGCGTGCACGGAGCCGAGCTTTTAAAGCGAGCGGTGGAGACACGGTTGTTTCGCTAACGAGCAGCTTGATTCTGCAAGAGTTAAAAGAAATACCCAGATTTTCTGCATTCCACTTCTTCGACTTGATTTCAGCCTGCCCGGTTGCCTAGTCATGGACGGATTTCAAGCTTTTGATTGAAATATGGACAGTGTGTGATTTAATCGGTACTTGTTTTATCTGCAATGCTCCGTTTGAACTCTTTGTAGCATGCTGTATCTTGGCGTGTTCAGACATGCTTCAAATTTGCCATCTGGTTTTGGAACCGAGTACCTGTTTCTTTTACGGTTGCACTCCATATCCCTCGGGGGGTCTGTTTGTTTGCTTTACCGTTTTTTGATTCGGGATTCCGCTGAGGACAGAGCCCTCCTCTATCGCACCCGGGGAAGCAGCACAAGGGCAGCAAAGAGCTGCACGCGGACCGATGGGCAAACCTCAAAAGCTTTTTGAAGCGCGGTTCGGATCTGCGTCCAAAAGTTGGGATGCTTTTCTGAAACTCATCCAAACATATCTGAGGCTCTTTGGGTTAGGAATTGGGTTAAAACCCAGGAGGATAGTCACTTTTTATTTTTTAATCCCCTCTCCAGAGTTGCCGTGCTTACTGGTTCTTGCAAAGCCTGGACTCCAGTGAAAAATCGTAATTCATGGGGGAACTCAATAATTCTCTCTCCGCTCTTGGAAGAGGTTAAGATGACCAGATGTATGCAGTCGTTGTGGAGGGGAGAATAGGATGAAGTTAGGCCAACAGTTTTCCCCCACCCTGTGGACTGTAACTGGGACCTAAGCCGCGGCCGTAGGACGCAGAGATGCCCCCCAACGTAAGCCATCATCTCCTCTTCCTCTGCAAGCTGAGTGTTTTCTTTTGGCGTTTTACCACCAATCAATCGCTCTCCTCTAGTTACTTCATACACATACACGTGCATGGGCCCTAGATCTGCCCTGACACCTGCAGGTCACCCAACCTGGTGATCTGGAGGTCCTTCACCCCTGGGGTTGCCCCACCAGACCTCGTTGGAGGAACGTGTTTAGCAAACACAAGCAGCGTGGTGCCCCAAGGTCTCCGGTGCCACCGGCAGGCTCAGAGCCCAGAGGGACCGGCACCATCCTATGTGCAAACCTCAAAACCTTTGCCTGCCCTGGCTAAAAAAAAAAAAAAAAAAAAGGTAACTTGGAGCTGAACCGCACAGTCAAACCCAGAAATTAAATCAGGTAGAACAAAACGCCGTCGTTTTCTCCAAGGCTATGGCCCAAAGAGCATCTGTGCGACGCTAAAGTTTTATACTAAACCCTGTGGTACTGATATATTAGCCTACAGCACTGAAATATTAGCCCCAGGCAGCGTAAATCAGAGCTGCGTTGCCGAAGCCCGCAGAGCCCTGCTGATTTACCCCATTGCTGCCCGGCGCGCTGACCTGCCCAAGGGTTTTAATCAGGTCTGAAGCAACTGAAGTATAGAGCCAATAAATTACCGTGCGCTCTTTGATAGCGCGGCGAAGGTTTCCCGGTTGAAGAGGTAGAGTATCTGAAATCCAACCATCGAAATACGGCCTCGCCGGTGTTTTACCCCTTCAGCCTCAGTTCATCAAAAAGCCAGTAAAAGCCTCTGCGGATACCGCCTGGCTGCTACTTATTCTCCTCCTAATGAATGTGGAAATATCCGTGGCACGTGGAATTTATGGATGAAGGAATTCCAGTTACCATCATTTCATCTCCGCTGTAATAAGGCGGGCTGCGGCTGACAGCCCTGTAAAATACTGCCAGCTCGCCAAAAAAAAAAAAAAAAAAAAAAAACAACCCTGAAAAAGGGTCGTCGGAGCCCGTCCAGCCTGCATCCAGGGGGGAAAACCACCTTTAAACCTCCCGAAGATGTTTATAACATAGTGCCGCTCCTGTTCCTTCCCAGGCCTCTTCTCGAAGCCAAATGAAGGCGAACCAAATACTTTATTGAGTGGGCTCTGATGACCTTCGCTTTTTTTTTTTTTTTTTTTTAAATGAGCAGATCTTTTTAAGGGGAAAAAAAAAAAAAAAAAAGTATATGAAAAACACAAACTAACTTCAGATGGCGAGTTTAACCTCCAGTGGTCTCGTGGATTAAAAAACATTAAATCTTTTTATCTAAATTCTAATAAAAATCATGTCTCCCATGGTTTTAGTGACTGCTTCCAACTGCACTTAAAAGCTTATTATTTTCAGGTCAGGTAGTGTGCACCGCGAAACTTTTTGTGTTCTTCTTTTTATATTTTAAACCATTAATTTAAGGTTTGCTCTTACTACGAAAAAAAGCTTTGCCTGTCACAATTTCATGAAAAAAACATGAAAACATGAAAAGCTTCGTGTTTAAAATGAAGCAACATCAAGTTTTAACTAATGGAGGGGAGAATTTTAATGGCAAATCAAATCCATTGCGCTTCTACTTACCTTCTTTTGTACGGTGTTATAAATATACCGTATTTTACTGTATTAGCTGAGAAAAATATCTTTTTTTTTTTTTAAATCTTCTGAAATTAATGAAGTATGGAAAGGGTCGAGGCAGTTTGCCTCCATCCTCAGGTAGAAGCCTCCCCAGGGTGATGCCGGGCTGTTGATTTCACTGGCTGGAAAAGCTCCGGAGCCGAAGGCAAACACAGGCGTTCTCCAACAACGGGGAATTCTGGAGGTTTTAGGGGAATTAGCTGCAGATCCTGGCAAAGCTGAGCGGGGCACAGCTTGCTGGCTGGGTAGGCTATTTTCAGTTGAAAACCTGAAAGTTTCAGGTGACCACAGCTATTCATTCATTTGCTCTGGCAAGGGGGGCAGAATGGGGAAGGCAGATTCCAATTGTCCGTTTGGGTGGGGGCTTTTTTGCTATTTTTTGGAATATCTTTTGAAATGCATATTGGTGTCTTGACTTATAATTCCAAAATGATGTTTGGAGTGAAAATGTAGTTCGAGCGAATGTTTTCGTTTGCTTGTATGTTTGCTTTTAGCATGCAAAATGGGGAAAAACAACCCCCAAGACAAAGCGACTGTGTTTCATTTGAGGTGAAACAAGGCATTTAATTCAATCCAAAGTCGAGCATTGCTTTTCTCCTTTTTTTCTTTTTTTTTTTTTTTAAAAAAGAACCCAGAACACTGGGTTTTTTTGCTTCTGGTTGATCCAAAGTAATTTGGGATACGCCTGAGGTTTCGTTTATTATTGTTCCCCTGGTTTGCCCACTGAAGTGAAAACGCGATTATTCCTGCGGCTCTGTCGGGCGCAGTTTCGGGACGCGGGCGGGAGGGAGCAGAGATGAGCAGGGATGGAGCAGCATCGCTCGGGAGCGCTGCGCTTGAGCCTGCCAGGGTGGGAGTGTGGTGGGGTAAAAAGCCCCTAATACTGCTGGATGGGGGAGAAAATCAATCCAGCTCTCCGTGCCAGCAAAACCCACCCCAGCCAGGGTCTCTGGTGGGTCAACCTACGGCTTTTGACCTTGTCCTTTCCTGCCTTCGGCTAGAAGCGATGCTCTGGCACTAGGTCGAAATCATCATTAGGAGTCGGAGCGGCTCTTCAGCCAGCTCCTTTCAAACCACTGCACCCCAGTTAGCCTACTGGTTGTGCAGCGCTTCCTTGGAGCAGCTCCCGTTCAGCATCCCGTGCTGGGATGGAAAGCCTTCCATCGCCATCCCCTGCTCTGGCTGTATGTTCTGGCTGTTGCCAAAAGGCAAAAAGAAATGTCTCTTCTCACGCTCTCCCAGTTCTGCGTTATTTGTGACAATTTTCACAATTGGGACCGGCCCAATTGCTGGAATTAGATTCGCTCCCCACCTACTCAAAAAACACCTTTTTAATGCCCGTAGCCCCACTGGCCAGGGAATTTTCCTGGTGTCCTTCTGGTTTCCAGATCGGTTTTGTACAGTTCTGAGATTGCTGATGTACTCTGCTTGCATATATTGCTTCTCCTTTTTTTTTTTTGTTTGTGCTAGCTAAAATCAGAACGTGATGAAGGACGGCAAGAAACTGCGCGATGCACCCGGCTGTGTTTGACTTCCACCAAGTACGTGATCCCAGCGCGGTTTATATGGAAAATACAGTATTGGACCTGTAATACAGCGAGTGTCACACGTTCAGCTGGTAAATCTTGAAGATATCTTAACATCCCCAGTGTTGTCAATGTGAAAATATTGGGCTACGCCAATGAAAGCCGGTGCGGTGCCTCAGAGCAGCCATGGGTCGGGGCAGGAGCAGGTTACGGTGGCAGAGCGGGGTGTCCCCAGACCTTTTGAAATGCTCTCGGCTGCAGCAAACCCATAAACCAAGAGCTAAATCAGGCTGCTTGGAGCGTCCCTTTACTCAAAAGCAAGCAAAAGTTGGCGGGAATAATGAAAATCTTAAAATAATGGGGTAAACCGACCAGCTGATGTCCAGACCCCCTCTTCGGTGCAAGTTCTGACCAATATTTCCCTCTCTAAACGTTTCTATTCCAACAACTAAACAACCCTTGCACTCGATGGAGGCATTTTGCTGCCAGAAATATTGGGGGAAAAAGTCGGACTTTCCATTCGTGAGAGCATTTAAACACCGCTTTACATCAAAGCCCTTTCATTCCCCGGCCGGAGGAGTTATAAATGGGGCTCAGCGCAATCGGTACGGCTCCGGCCTCGGGACGGAGGGCTTCAAGTGCCTCATGCTTTCAAATGCCACAACATTAATATCCACCATCCTGGAAGTTAAAAGAATATTTATACACGTACACATCACATTAATAATGCATCGATTGACTGCTCTTATATTTAGAAACTAATATATTAAAACAAATTACCAAGTGACAAAACTTTCTTGACAGGGGATGAAATATGTTGGTCTGCTTTATTGTAAGTTATATATATTATTAGAAATCAAGTCAATTCTTCCCATGCTGCGACTTTTTAAAATAAAGTCTCCGTGTCTGATTCTCATTTACGCTCCAGGCTCTGTGCGCTCCCCTGCTCGTGCGAAGTGGCGAAGGGCAGATAAGAACGGAGTCTTTCAGAACTGAAGACCTTAAATCTCCTTACTTAGGATGTACTTGATGGGAGAAAATAACCTTCTGCCCCGCGCGTCGCTACGGTGAGGGCTGGATATCAAACGCTAAGATTTCAGGACCCCAGTGCTAAAATTTTGAAAGGTCTTTGGCGTAATCCTTTAATCTGTTTACCGTCAGATACGAGAGAAAATGCTTATTTACAAGAGTAAACATCTACTTCCATTTCAAATAGGAGTTTAATCTGTTTAGAGAAAGGCTTGGGAGGAAATAATTCAAACTGCTTTAAAGATTAAGGTTATCATCTATTTTTTTTTTTTTTTTCTTCAAAGGAGATGGCAGGCAACCTTCAGGGGAAGCTGCATTCGTGCAAATTAGCCTGAAAGTATTTGGAACGCTCAATTATTTGACCTCGTCACAGCAAACCTAGCCGCGAGATGGGCCAGGTTTTGCCCATTTCGGAGTGACCGCGGCGGAGGCTGTGGAGCGCGTGGCCCCGCGCCGGGTGCCTTTGCCATTCTGCAAACGGTTCCATTACGCTTTATGGGTGGCTCTAACACAGCCTAATTTTCAGGTGAACTCGTGATTATGACATTATATTCCATTTTTACTCCTGCATTTCAGTCATTAGGGTGTTCTGCAGCAAGCATTAGCGATACTTCTGAAGGGGCTTAGTGCTTAAATGCTCAGTTTTCTTATCGAGTCTTTATTTAAATATACTTTTGATTAAAACCACCCGTCCTACCAGCCAGCCCTTCCTCGCCCTGTGCATCGATCGCCGTGCAACACCTTCTCCTGAGGACAGGATAAATTGACTCCCATTTACCGTAAATCTGCTTACCCTGCTGAAAACTGGGTAAAACTTCTGTTTTTAGAAGCAAAGGTGGATGCTGAGCTCCCAGCAGCTCGTCAAGGGACCAGGACGGGGTGAAACGGAGCTGCAGCACTGGCTGGGCGGGAAGGATCTGGGCTTAAGGCAGCAGCTTTCCTGCCCAGCCTCCTTCAAGGAGGCAGAGGGAATAAGTGCCCAGCTCCAGAAATTTACCCCCAGCACTCAGACGGGGCTTGATCTTGCCAGATGTGCCGGCACCTCCTGCCCTTGAGCTGCTGGAGCGCTTGAGCACGTGCTTAACGTTTGACTTTGGTGGGTCCGCTCACGTGCCGACGGCCAAGTGGGCGCTTTCATCACCCCTGCAAGACCGAATCCTCGCAGAGCCAAGCGCGGCCGCTCGACGTCCAGGTTGGTGCTTTCTCCTTTCCATCCCCACCGAAGGGGATTTTAAATTCTACTGAAACGGTCGTCCAGAAATGGTGCTTTCAGGCTTAAGGGTTGTCCTCCCTCAGGCAGCAGGGCTTGGGCTGGGTGGTGAAGCCAACCCTCTGCACATGAAGGGGTTTTCCACTACCCAGGATGGGCTCCGAAGTTTTGGAGTGAGAAGGCTTAGTAGCTCCGCGGGACTAAAACACAAGCCCTGCTCCTCTTCCCCAAAACACCCCCTCGGTAACATGGAACATCAGCAGCGGGAACGTCACCGTCTCCCACAAGAAAGCGGCGTAGCATCAAGTGGCAAGGATCACCGTTAAACTACCCATTTCGAAGAGTTGAGAGGCTGATATGACATGCGTTGTGTCCTGTATTGACCAGTGTCACGTACATTTTGCGTACATGTTCTAAGCAATCCCCTTTAACCCTACTCACCATGGGAGATACAGCAACGTGGACAAGTGCCCGTCCACTGAGGTTCCTCAACATTTTGTTCCTGACCCTTTTCTCATGTAGCTCAGACGTCCCCAGACTCCTTAACGCTGTTGAAGTCAACAGCAAAACCGCCAGGAGTCTCGGTAGAGCCGAGTTTCTAACAGGATCTCGGCAGAAGTAGCCACGTTATGATCTCATGGACTTACCCTCAGTGGAAGCAGTCACGTCCCTTTACGTTATGTCTGAATTTATCCCCGAATTGGCAGTCCTTGATGTGCAAGTAGTGCTCTCCTGGCTCTTGGGTAGCTCCCCGCTCTCCTTGCTCTGCAGAAGTGCCTTGTCCCACGGCAGACCTCAGAGAGCTTTAGGGAGGAAATCACTTTTTTTTTTTCCACACCTCTTTTAGGTCCAGAAACTGGTGGTTACAAAAATGAGCAGGGAGCCCTGATGCCGACGCATCTCAGATACATCGGATATCTCCCAGCTTGCAAATCCAAAGGTCGGGGCAGCCTTCCTCCAAGAGGAGGACATCGGCAGTTGTGCAGAGGTGTTGTTCAGCGCCAACGCAGAGGGGCTCACCCCGTGGGTTGGTTCTCAGGCTTTTGTGACTGATGAATACTTGTGTTTTTCTGGGACAGTTGTAAAGCAAAAAGAACCAAACCCAATTTGATCTCCATCCTGAAAAAAGTGATTTCCTTTTCTTTTTTCTTCAGGGGAGGTAAGATAGGGTTGCGGGGGGGGGCACCAGAAAACATACTTAATAAAACATTCAATAAAGAATGTTTTGATTTGTTTATTGGAATTTTTATAGGCATGGGAAGAACCAGCTTTGTTTTGTTCGGAGCGTGAAATGCCTTTTGATTTCTGCTCTGAACGGACTGTTCTTCTTCCCCCCGCAGAGAGAGGCCATCGAGCACCACCAAGGGGAAACCACAGAGGTCGGGACCATCAGGTGGACTTCCCTCCGCTCAGGTAAGCGTGACTTTCTTCTCCATGCTCACGTTTCTAGAGGTATACGTTGCACCTAAGGATGGCTCACGGATTGTCTACCTTCCCATGAACCTTGGAGGTGGTAAACCTGTGGCTTTCATTGTTTTATTCCCCTTGTAGCTGCAGTACGCTCGTAACGAGAGTCAGCACCACGCAGAAATGGGGGACCCTGAGGAACGTTCTTGGTAGGAGTCGGATGGTTTTATCTCTTCCCACCCTGAACGCGGCCAACAAAAACAACCAGCGGTAGCAACGCCAAACATACAAAAATGGATTAAACTCAGACAAAGTTTGGAATGAGTTTTACAAGCCTGAGACTTAAGATGTCGCTAGCAATAACGCGGAAATTATAAAAGCGTTTTGAAATGCTTTCCTGCCGGTCTGGGCTAAGGGGGTCATTTGGGCTGAGCAGGTGGAGCGGAGCTGTGCCAGACCCGGCAGCTCTGCGGATGCTTCGCCGGGTACCTCTGCCAGCTTCCCTGTACGCCCCGCACCTCTCTCAGCTTTTACGGGCCAGGCAAGGAAGCACAGCGTTTTTAAGCAAGAAATTTTCATTTTATTACGTTGAAAAGGCAGAATTAGGTGAACAACAGAGCAACACCTGAAAAATCTGGCTGGATGTAGCAGGGGAGGGTTTTCACCATACAAACTTGGGAAATACAAACGGAACGCGGAACAAGCTTGCAAAGTTTTGATGGTAGCGTTTCGCAAAAAGCCCTCAATTTCAGCTTTCCTTTTTGATGGAAATTTCAATAAGTCATGCCCATCTCAAACGAGTGCAGCCCTCGCTTTCCAACCGTGAAGAATTCCCCCGCTGAAGTGCGATCTAGCTCTTCCAGAGTAAGTGATGGAGTCAGCAAGGTGAAAGTTAATTTCTTTGTAACGAGGGTTTAATTTAAAATAATTATTGCTATGTTAAAGAAGCAGCGTCCTCCATTATTTATTTACGACATGCGCATTAAAATGCTTCACTAGAGCTCAACTTTATTAAACCAAGCTGCAGCATCAGCATATTATTTAGTAAATTTTTGCAGCCTCCTCAGAGAGGCTGGAATGATCCTCCTTTATATTTTTTTTTAAGTGCAGACCCCAAAGTCACGCTGATGTCAGTGAGGGATCTCTTACAAGGCAGCGAGTGAAGCCAGTATTCGCGCCCTTATCTGGGCCTAAAATCAGAGCAGAGCAGCACTGCGCTTTTAAAATGTGCAAATATGGAATATTCACATGTAAGCAAGTACGGCCGGGAGCGCGTGCCAGGTTTCATTTTGGTTTTGGAGTCAAATCGGAGCAATTACAGGGTGTGTGGTATTGTGGAACCCGCCCAGATTTTTTTTCAGAGGGACTGCTGAGGCTTTTTTAAGACGCGATGCTGCCCTGCGAAACGCGTGCCTTTCTTCGCCACCTCTCCCGTAAAGCAAAAGGCTCCCGTCTCTGCACGGTGCCAGCAGCAGAGCGAGGCGGGCGCTGGCCTCAGCTCCCTTTATCAGAAGAAATGAAACATGAGCTTCATAAGACTTTAAAATTCGGGGATGGTCTGAACGAACGTCAAACGTTTCAGATGATAAGTTCATGTCGAAGAGCATCCTCGTTTTTATGGAGGAAAGTAAAACGCCCTGGAACAGCCTAGCAGTCCCAAAACACAGGATCCTGAAAGAGCGGTCAGCATGCTATTTTTGGCCGATTTTTCCTTTCTCCCCGTTACAACCCGTGGTCCTGAGTATTTATCCTTCCAGCCGCACAGCAAAAACCGATGAGATCATGAAACTCACCCTGCGCCCACCCCTAAGTGAGCGCACGTGGCCCAGGATGGGACGAGGTCCCCTCCGTGGGAATCACCGCAGAAAGCAGGCCAGGTTTTGTGGTGGAGCTTGGCTCTAATCTCACCGCTCCAAACGCGGAGGTTATTTCTAGGCACGGATTTTCCAACACCACAGCGAACACCACAGGCGAAGCAGGCAGGCACGGTTCTGACCTACCTGGGAAGGGGTGTGCCGGTTTCCATCACGCTTACCCTCCGTTTGCGGTGGCTTAGTTAATGCGCAAGGCAAAAAACTCTACCTCTACTCTGCGGAAATGATTTTTCAGTGAGTGTAAACTGGTGGTGAGTGACAACCATGAGGGACAGGCGATGTTTCAGTAGGGGCACAGGCGGGCTTGTGCGGGGTGGGGTACGGGGTCAGTGGTGCCCTCAACATATGGATAAGTCCATGTGGAGCGAGGACAAGCACTGCAGCTTGTCTTAGGTGCAGGAATAGTTTTTCCATGGTGGACAGAAAGAGGAGAAACCGCCTTAAATTACAGCATGAAGGGTTCCTGCTGGGAATGGGTAGCAGCTTGCCAACGGCAGCGGGGAGGAGTCCGTAAGGATGCTGCAACGTTTCCAGCTGAACCTTTGGTGAGTCCTTAAGGGTTACGGAGCCCTGTCGGGAATGCCGAAGGGTTGAGCTGGTCCTGGCGTGCAGCTGGGGGATGAACCCCCTGGTTTTCTGGAAGCCCAAGCCAGTGGGCTCGGTGGCTGCTGCCTTCTGGCCTTTGGCCACTAGATGCCCCCGCGCACTGCAGGGAGCGCAGGGCCACCGCCCCCCCCGGTCAACACCGACACAAAGGTGGAGCGCGAGCGGTGCCGCTCCGCTTCTGCAGCCCCTTCTCCTCCCGCTTAGGACCAGAAGTCATGCCTTGAGACCCTGCGAGGCAGCAAGCGACCAGGTTCTGCGGAGAGCCCACTTGTCCTCATGGGAACAAGGCACGCCGTAAAATAGCAAAATTACCACCAGCCTGCGGCTGTCCCCCCCGCCGAGGAGTTCATCCTCTGCGCCCCTTAGACCTTGGCTCCTTCTGCCCAGGTCACTGCCCGCCTACCAAGGACGAACCCAGAACTTTAGACCTCGGTATCTCCAAAGCGTTTCTTCAGCGGTGGCTGGAGCAGAGGAAAACCCGTGCTTGGGCCGCCTGGGCCTTTCCCCAGCGTTTGACAAAGTGCGTCTGTGGCCTTGCATTAGTCGCAGAATTAATCACGCCTGACAGCCCGAGTGCGGCCCCGTGCGAAAGGGCAGAGCTCCAGCAAGGCCAGCGGCTCCTGCCAGCTCTGCCCCGGCCTCGTCCAGCCGAAGCCATTCTTTGCAAACACCAATTTATTTTCTAGACAGAGCGGGGCGGGGGGGACTCATTTTTGGTGTGTCCCCTGGGCAGGTTTTCATTTTTTAATGTGACTGGCAGGGTCAAGCGACAGAAATGCTTTTCTTTGGTGATGGACAGCAGAGAAAGGAAGCCTTTGTCAGCATGGAGCTGCCACTCTTTTTTGGTGACACCTTGCTTCCAGTCCTGCCAGCGAGGGTGAAAACGGCAGTGATTTGTTTGGTAACTCCTTATGGACGTGCCTCGACTTCCAGCGGGCAGGTCTATTTATAACCTGAGTTTATAACCCAAAGTTAGCCCCCAGCTGTGCCTACCTGAGGCTTGGAAAAGGTTGTGGCCAGAGTTGTTCGATATTTAAAAAAAAAAAAACCAGCAAGTGCAATGTTTTTATTCTTTCTCTCGTTATTTCAATTGCATAGCTCGCGTTCTGCGTGCGTGCGTCTCCCGTTTGTTGCGCGAAGTGCCCCTGCGCCCTGCCTGGGCAGAAGCCTGCGAGGTGGGCGGACTTCGCTGCAACAACCTCCCGACTTGGACCGCGCTCTTCTTTCTCCCCTGCTCCCTGGAACGGAGCGGGCTGGTTAGTTCACACCGTGACCCATGCGGTCCTGGAGCCTTGCGCCCTGCAACGGTGGCTGCCACAAGCCCCAGCGTCCGCCGGCTGTGTCACCCTGCGTGCCACCAGGCCTGTCCTCTCGGCTTGCCTCTCCACGGAATGCCTGCTGGGGTTTCCAAACATCTAAAACCCTAGCGACAAGCGTTACTGCTTCTACGAACGCGGTCTTTGATCAGAGCTGGGGCGGTGGGTCTGGTGGGTTGGGTTTGCTGAGCCGACCTGGAGGACTTCTGCAGGAGTTGGCTTTGGAGCGGTCTACCAGACTGGCTCTCCTGGCCACCAGGAATGGCCAGAGGTGTCACGCTCCTCCGGTGTAAAGGCTCAGTGCACGGTTCGTGTGTTTAACTTGAAATTACAGGGGTTTCAGTGCACGCCCCCAGCAAAGCCTGTGTTAAGGCTGAGAGAGGAGCATGACAGAAGCAATAACCCACTGCTTCAGCTGAATTCTCCCTGACATAAAACCTTCTCTGAGAAAAAACAGAATGTCTCTCACCTTCTGTGCAACAGGCAGCGCGATTTTCTCACGTGCCAAACACCAGTAAAGCGGAGAAGTCCTAGGAAAAGCATCCTCCGAGTTCTCTCTCTGTGAATGTCCTCCCCTCGAGCGTGCCTGCCTTTTTTAAATGCCTGCTAAACCCACCTCCCTGCTTTCCTTCATCACGCTCCCAGTCCCTTTCCTTCTCCAGAAATAAATCTGAATGTCTCTTGAACTCATTTATACTGCTCGGTTGCCTTCCCCAGCCTAACTCGTTCCATATGGCTATTGCTCTTTGCGTGGAGCAGTTCTGCCTGGGTTCCCTCATTTACTTCCAAGATTCTTAATTTTATGAACAATTTCCTAACAATCAGATCAATTAGAATGTGGAAAAGTCCTCCAAGGGAGGCGGTGGGATCCCTGTCACTGGTATAATGCAAATTTGGGCCAGACAAAGCAATTCCGCCTGTCCTCCGCGGAACAATCCCTCGGATGGGCTGATCTAATAAAGCAGATATTTTCCATCTTTGCATTCCTGGGGCCTGATCCTCCTCCCAGTGACACCAGTGGCCACGCTCTCGGGGGGAGAGGCTGGGTTCCCTCTGCCCATCGCGCCGCGGCTGTGCCTTCTGCGTGCAGCTCTGCCTTTTTGCAGAGCAAGGGCCACGTGACGCGAAATCACTTTGGGTTATTTAGGCTTGCTTTCACAATTAGAGCTGCTGCTGCTTTGCCATCCCTTTTTTTTTTTTTCCCCCTTCCTTATTTATTCTGAGTAATGCCTGACACATGCTTATTTCATGCTTCGTACTGATATATTTCAACGAAAGGCAAACATAAAGAATGAAACCAATACAGTTTTAATGGATCAAATACCATCCTACTAAAAACCACAATTTTCGAATCAACATTTTTATTGAAACAGACTTTCATTCAGAGCAAAGCGTCCTACTGAAACCCAACATTTTTTCAAACTCTTGTCCAACAGTCTCTTTTATTTTCCCATCTCAAACAGGTAATTTTCCAATCAGACCTATTATACCAAATCAATTTACATTTACCAAAAATATATAATTACAAGAATTAGCCCAAACCAACGTATTTTTTTAATCCTTCGCCTGTTAACGCAAACCACATATATCTGCGAGTAGGAATTCTTTCGGAGACCAATGGAAATGTATTCCAAACAATGCATTCTTATTCAAATTCTTATACGTTTTAATCAAAAAAATCTTGTATTATCTGCAACCAATATCTTCGAAGTCAGCCCGTTTTATTTTGTTTAAGTCAGACCGCTTTTACTAACCCCCTCGTTTATATGGAATTAATAGAGGACGCATATTGAATGCGATGCCTAATGACTTTGATATAATAACACAAGCAAGTTGTTTTCAGTATATATATAACGAATGGCTATATTGCTGATATTTACCAAACCAAAACATATTTTTATTGAAAACAGGAGGGAGACCCAGCAAGGACCAGCTTTTTCCCTGGCCTTGCATGGCTGAAGGGGATCGGGGTGGAAGAGCGGAGGACCCAAGGGCAGTGCTCTGGAGAGAGTATTCCCACCCTCCAAAGTCCTGCCGCCTCAAGTAGCACACAAGAGCGCAGGACGGTGACGGCATCTTTGCGCTGGGGACTCCTAGGCGGTGTTACGCCTTCCATAACCTCCAAAAAACCCACAAATGTGGGAGTTTTTATGGCCACATCTTGTATGGGAAAATTCTTCGGCACCATCGCCGTGGATGGTTGGGAACCGTCTTGCAGCTGCGGGCCAGTGGAGATCCACCTGCCTGGAGCCGGCACCGGCCTCGCTGGATCTTCTCCATCCCTGAGATGTGGTTGTTGACAGGAGTTATATCTGCTCTCGGCTTTCACTTCTCTTGGCCAAAAGACAGGCTCTCCTTTCTCCGGGGTATCTCGGAGCTCTTCTCCATGCTGGCTCTAGCTCCAGCTGAGCTTCCTTGCACGCGGATGACCAAATTCCTCAAGTCTCTACTAAAGAAGGTCTCAACAGAGTCTTATAAAGCGGCAACAAAATTTTCCCGTCCTGGGTAGAGTTGCGCCACATGATACGTCCCCTCAGCCGTCTGCCTTTCCCTGCCTGTGGCTGAAATTCCAGCTGATATCTCCCATGGTCATACTCATCTCACCTAGCTTGGGCAGCCATCGCAAAGCGAAATATTTGGTCTGAGCTAGCACGGGACAGAAAGGTGCCTCCACAAGGCAGGTCCTCTGACCTTACCGTAGCTTGGTCACCCTTGGGAGATGCCGGTCTTCCTCCAGGGCTGCGAGAGGGAGCAAGCAGCCAGAGATACCTTCGCGGCAGCGGCATGTCCCGGTCTCCATCCCTGCCGTGGCTGATGAGAGGGTTGAGATGGGGCTGACATTTCGGTCCCCGCCAGGCAGCAGGGAGGCTGGGAAGCTGGCCCGGCTAAATTCATTTTCTCCTCTGCTTGCTCCTTTATTTATTGAGGGGCTGAGCAGGCTTGGCAGCATTCTGGTATTTCAGCAAAATTAGATATTAATTTTGTCCTAAATGCTCTATAATTTTATTTTATTAAAACTTTTACAAGGGCAGAGAGAGCGTTTTCTTGCACCATCCCAAATGGGTGCCAATAAAATCTTTATACCCTACCGCAGTCTCAGGTACTCCACGTTTGCAAAGAAAAATACGTTATGAGGAGAAATTATTTTTTTTAAATACATTTTAGAGAAAGGACATAAAACTTTATTGGCGCTATATTTCCTGCCCCTCTACTTCAGAAAGCCAACTTTCTCAAGTATTATACACCAAGCATACAGCCCTGGAAGGGAGGACAAGGGAAATAAACCTTTAGGCAAACGTGGGGATCTCTGAGAGCACTTCCAATAATTTTTGCTGTGAAAGTAATACCCTGGGTTTAGGCGCTGGTGCCTTAGGAACCAAGGCGGGCTTAGAGGAGAGCGGCCCAGGCATCCGCGCCCGGTTCGAGGGGCTGGGATGGCCGCGTCCCTCGCAAGGCGATGGGACGTTCCAAAGCACCCGTGCAAGCAGAGGGGTTTTCCTCCTGCGTTTTAACCCCCGAGCTTTTGGCACCGCTTAGGACAAACCGTCCCCTTCCCACCGCCTCCTTCAGAGCACGGGGGTTTTGCACAAAAAGGCTTGGGCACGCTGGGGCAGCCCTGCTGGAGCCAGGTGATCGCTCTTGACTGGAAGAGCCAAGAATCCGGCCCAGCTTTCGAGTCTTTTTTGGGAAAATTTGTTTACAGCTGTATACTGGGCAAAGGCAGCTCGTGCAGCCCTTCCACGGCACTTATTCACACAAAGCTTTAATATTTGATAATGTTATTTAATAAAATCTGTTACAAGGTTCTTAAATAACTCTTTATGACCCTTTTATGATTTATGTCACGACACATAACCTCGGGTGTATATATTTTATGTTATTACAGATGTGTAAACTGATATTAATTGTACACATTTTCCCCTGAAGTATAAGAACTTATTTTTTTCTCTTTTTCCCTTGGCTATATAACTAGACGTATAATAATTTCTACAGAAGGTAAAACCAGCACATATAGTAAAAAAAATGGATGAAAAATGTTTGTGCAGCTCTGCCTTTCATTTTAAATGAATATAAATGTTCGTATATGTCATAAATTTAAGCTGCAAGTAAATTACTGCCAAGTCCTGAGCCCATCTCGTGTTTGAATCCTGGAGTAAAATAGAAAACATTTGTTGAATCAGTCTGCTGAAAGCAGCAAGGAAATGATGTAATGTTTATGAAATATGCAGGTTTGATACAATCCAATTAGCACTCCCGGTTGCTCTCTAGCAGGCTTGCAGCAGGTTTGCCGGGGGGACCGACCCCCGCCGCGGCAGGGACGGGTGCCTTGCCTTGGGCGGGTGCCCCAGCAGCTCCCTGCAGCCCCCAGGTTATTGCTCGCACCGCTGCTAATGATGCCCTCCAAATGCCCTTCAGGGACGCCAGCCTAGAACGCGCTACCCAAGGTTTCCTGGCAGGCGAATGGGTGAGAAACCCCCCGAGCAAATCCGTGTTTTGGTGAGAATTGCTAAATCTTCCCTTTTTCTCCAGCAGAGCAGCCGCCGCCTTCCCGTGCGATGGGGACGGCGCAGCATCCCCACTGTCCGGGGGCTTTTTACGGAGCAAACCCAGGAGGCTCACCTGGTGTGGCTATGCCCAGCAAAACAGGGTCGGGCCACGCGATAACGTCCCGAAGTAGAGCTACAGCATCAGGAACTGCACCCCGGCTTTCTGAACCTGCAGGATTTTCCACCCCGAAATCCGTCTCTGCAAATGATAACCCCGGCTGAGGGAGTCACAGCATCAAAAAGAAGGAAAATAAAGCCAAGATACCTTTCTCTTCAAATGCGATTGACAAAACATTTCAGCATCTGGAACAAGGGACATTAGTTTTGATTATTTCCTTATGAAATTTATTCAATTTGTTATACTTAAAGCTATTATTGTTTTCTATTCTATCTCTCCCTCACTCTGTTCTTCTCTTTCATCCCCATATTTCTGTTCATTTGTCAAGCACAGCTAAAGGAAAAAAAAAAAAATCAGCGGCAGGAAAAAAAAAATCAAAATATGTCATCAATGCGGCCTTTTTTGTTTTATGGCATTAAATGAACTGCCTGCCCAGGCAGAAAAAATAAAGCAAGTATTTGAAGTTTGACGTTGTAACAACCGAAGGCGAAGCATGAAAGTGAGCCAGCCATCAAATACCGGGGTAGCGTATTTACCCGAGCCTCTGCTAACGATGGTGTAATGCCGCTGATGGACGCACACGCGTGTCTGCCGTGGCATGGGCTGCGGGCTGACGTGAAGTTAGCTTGAATTCACGTTAAATATTGAATTAAAAGTTCCCATGCTCGGATGGCGCAGGGACACGAGCCTCTCTTGGAGCCTTATAAACCAGTCGAAGCTGCAGAAATCAGCCCGGAGATGCTGGCAGATGTTCTCAGCAGCTGGGGCCCGTGGCCACAAGTCTCCTCGCTCTCCGCCCTGCGTGAGGACAACTGTGTTGTCCCATCGGCCAAGAGGGCTCTTCTACGCCCTTCAGCACGCCCGTCCCGAGGAAGGACCACCGGGGATCTCTCCCCACCGGGGAGTCTGCGGAAGAGCTCCTCATCAAGCTGGGCCGATAATGGGGCTTTTGGCTCCCTGGCCAAACAGACAAAAAAAAAAAAAACCTCCAGCACATGTTAAATCTTAGCTTTTGGGGGAAAAATATAAAACCCAAAACATGTCATGTTGGGTCAACCTGAAACATCATCTTTGATTCAAATCCGAAGAAGTACTTTGTTTTGCTTTGCTGAGTTATTTAACTCGTTTGTTCTAACTTTTGTCTTTTAATTTGGGTCGATTTAGAAATAAACAAATGCTGTTTGGAAACAAAAGCTTAAAGGTTTTGCTTGGGAAATGTCAAATATTTTAGCAAGTCTAAAGTGAAATGTTTTGACACTTTCCAAAAAAAAAAGAAAGAAAGATCCGTGCTTTTTTCTAGCTGAAATCAATAGCTGAATTTGACCTGGGAGTGTGAATAGTTTCTCTTTTCTTCTAAAACTCCATTTTTAAATGAAATTCCTTTCAGTGGCAAAAAAAAAAAAAAAAAAAAAGCCCTGCCCAAGCATAATTCTTTTCTCCTGTTGCAAGGGAAGCCTCCAGAAACCCCGCGTTCTCCTGCTCAGGTGCCCGAGCCGGGCTCACGTTTCACGCAGGACCGGGGCACTTGCGGATCTTCCTTCTCCATCCAACAGCTATTCGGACGGAGCAAAAACGCATCTGTTAAAAACCACGCGGGAGATGGCTCTTCTTTTTCGAGTAAGGACCTTGGCCAATACATCATCTGCAAATCGCTTCAAATCCCTTCGTGTTGCTCCTGCGCGCCCTTGTCAAACCCTGCTCTCGTTAGATGGCCAGCTGTTTTGTCCAGGGAATAGGCAGGGTCTACTAAGGTCGGTGCTGATTTTGGTGCTGTTTGCTACTTAAATGCCTCTCTGAATGTGGTCCTCTCTTTTTGCTGTTTTCTCCTCTTCAGTGCCTGCGCTTATTACAAGTTGGCCGGTTGCTCCGTCCTGAGCGAGCAGAGTTTATTTAAGCCGGTTTACAGTGGCATGGGTGTTACAGCACACACTTAATAAATTACTGGCTGGTAAGAAATGCGCTTGGACAATGGGGAGAGACAATAGCCGAGATAAAAAAAGGAGTAAAAGTCATGCCTGCTTTGAGGAAAGCAAACACAACGCTGCCAGAAGCCATCCCACACAGGTCTGAGCTTGCCTCTTCCACGCCTGGCCCAACTAACCCTTTCTTTGGGCATTACGATGGCAGATCAGGCTCAGAGCGTGTAAGAAACCCCCCTTGGGGTCGGGCCAGTCCCTTTTGCTGTACAAATGCAGAAGAAAAGTCCAACCGGGCTGGCACGCGTGGCCACCAGCCTACCTAGCCCCGTGAAACCACACATCTCCTCCCCAACCTCACCCGGTGCAACGCAGCGAGCTTTGCTTTTGCAGCCCGGAGTGGGATTTGTAACGGAAGAGCAGCAAAACTGTTGCAAAACATTTTGGCGATGATCGCAAGTCAACGCTGGCACCATGGAACGCCGGTGCTGGTGCTCCGTCTCACCCCCGGGTTAGCCCGGGCGCTGCGGGGGGCTCGGGAGCTGAAGCGATCCGTGAGGCTTCTTCGCTCCCCACCCAGGCAGAAGTGCAATTCCTCAGCTCCTGGTTGCTGGGAAAGTTTACTGTGGAAACTGATACCCTCCTAAAAGTCCTTCCTCGCCCCGGCGTCGCTGCAGGTAGGGCTGGGTCAGAGGATTACTCTGGGGCTGCCCGCCGCGCTCATTGTCCTCCAAAACACGAATGAATGGGGTAATTCAACCCCCAGGAGATAACAAACCGCCGTGTCGGTACCAACAGTTGTCATTAGCGTTTCCCATGAAGCTGCCGGGTGTTGGTTTAAAGGGTCTTTTAGCAAATTATCAGGATATCTGGCTCCGTCCAGGTGCTGAGTGTCTCTGTGACTCGGCTGCTCTCTGGTCGTCAACTGAGAACGGGCAGGAAAGGTTTAATTACCTCCCATGCTCGTTACACGCCTGTCGGGAATTTGAAGCAGGGCTGGCGGGTGGTGGGTACCCCATCTTATGCTCCAGCGCACGTGGTCCATCCCGCTGGAGAAGTTTCGCTCCTCGGACAATATCTGCACCTGGGGAGCTTTATGAAGCATTTCTCCACCTTCCTGGCGATGCGTCAACGTTTTTCCTTCAAAGCGGGATTTAAATAGGCAATAATTGCACCCGTTTCGGCTAACATCGATACTGCTTATACCGATCCATACCAAAAATTAGGAAAAATTTATCAGTCTAAGATTATACCAGTTAATTCAACTGGAAATCAGTTTTGTCCCCTTTGCCAACTTTTTTATGGGTGGACGTCTTCCACAAGCAGCTGGGCATGTTAATCCGGGCTGCCTATGGTACGCCAGCAAATGTCCCAGCTGATGGTAAGAACTGGATCTCCTTGACTGGTCAGCTGCAAAGTTATTTGTTCCTTATGCAAAACGCGATCGTCAGCATCACATCCTCGCTCTCTGCTCATTTACTGCATCTGCCCAACCTTCCTTGATCGCCACCGCCCCGGAGCGGAGAAGAACCCGCCATGGATAGGTGGGATGGGGGCTCGGCCCCCGTGAGTTCACCGGCAGCAGCAGCGGTGGGCTTTGAGTGTCACGCTGCCATGGAATAACTGGTTTTGGGGGGCACCTTTGGGCTGTCTGAAATAGCAGAGCTGTTACATCAGTGCCCGACCCAAGCCCACCTCGCGGGGAGCCGCCCTGCGTGCACCGCAGCACCTAGGGTATTTGGGTGCCCTGCTGCTGGGGGTCCCATCCCAGCTGCACCCCGCTGCAGGAGGCAGGGGCACAGCTGCCGAAAGTCCCTTTGGATCTGCTGCAGGAGCAGCCACATCTCCCGCGGTTCATCCTGCCTCCTCGTCCTCTGCCTCCCTGCAAGCCTTATCCTCCCCGGAGCGGGGATCCCTGTCTCCATCCCCAGCCACCCCATAATGCCCCTGCTCTCCTGCAAAGGCGAGGGCAGCCGGGCTGGCGCAGGCAGCCCTTCCATGGAACGGGCGTCCCCGGTGTCAGGGCCGAGGCAGCCCTTGGCATCCTCCAGCGCAAGCCACCCAGACGCCCGAATTAGCCGAGCGGCGCGCGGGCTCCCGTTTCACACGCCGTCCATCCATCCGTCCGTCCCTCCCTCAGCGCCTGGGTTCTCGGAGCGTGCCAGCCTGCAGCTGGGATGGCTCAGCTGCAGCAAGGGGGGCTCCGGGGACCCGCGTGTTCTCCCTCTCATTCCGGGAGGGCAGCTAGTCACGGCCGGAGCAGTCGCAGTGCCGCAGTTCTTTTTTGGGCTTCCGTGAAGGCAGCTATTTTTTTCCCATGGCTGGGGCTCCGTTGTGCAGTTTCCCCAGAAATAACAGCCTCTCCTTTCCTGCCTTCATTGCTGGGTCATTTTTGCGCCTGTCCAAGGGAGGCTGCGTGCAACTGGTGAGGTGAAAAGTGCCGGCTGTGACTGCTCTATACGGCCCCTTACCCTAAAGGGCAGCATCACCTATAGCCCGGGGCTCCGTGCCCAGCCACGACACCTGGTAACAGGCACGGAGCTTTGGATATTTCATTTATCTGCAGCAGAGGATTCAGCGTCTCAGTACCTATCTCCACGAAAGCCTGCAGACCCTAGATCAAAATTTTAATTTCTCTTCGCGTCAGATTCCCCTGCAGATGAAATGCGTTCTGCTCTGGGAAGCCATCTACCATTGCAAACGTCCGGCATAAAACAGCCTATCAGTTTTATTAAGCAGGATGCTGGGCAATTTAATAGCCTGGTTTAATTTGGTAGAATTCATCCAGCTTAAGTATTTTTCCATCTTCTACTCAACCCGTTTTATGATTTATCAATTACCTATTTCACATATATCATGGGTTTCACTTTTTCACTCTGTAAATCATATTCCTGGCTGAAGAAATGTTGGGGGTTTTTTTTACAATTGAAAAAAACCCCCAACTCGTCTCTCTGTATAAGAGCCATAATACTTTCTGTGAAATATTTAAAACATCATGTACAATAGATGCAATTCAGCAATGAGTCAGAAGATTTGCAGGATGCTCGCGAGGTTATAGTGACCTTTCGAGGATAAACTGTATTAAGTATTAATCTTTCCTACAAATAAACCTGATTTCCATCAATAGGAATCTTCCCCCCCCCCCCCGAAGGAAGACACCCCTTTTTTGGAAAGCCCTTCCCTGTACCAACCCTTGCGG
>VYZW01027512.1:0-19268 GCA_013401315.1 Balaeniceps rex | reverse complement strand
TAAAAAAAAAACGGATTTCCACCAACAGGAATCTCCCCCCCCCCCCCCGATAAGTATGCCACCCCTTTTGGAGAAAGCCTCTGCCTGTAGCATCGCTGGCGTCTCACGGTTCGAGAGGAGCTGCCCTCCCATTCAAACGCAGGGGATGACTTTTCATTGACGATGGGAGGTTTGTGGGTGTCTCCCCCAGAGCCTGATTTTCTAAAGCACTTACTGAAACGCTGCCTGAAAAAACAAACACGAAGCTTAAATCCCTCACCCGCATCCCGAGGGGACATCTCCATTCATTCCGGCGGGCGCTGGCCCAGACTCCTGCTGTGCAAAGGCACGGCAACATAATTGCAATAGGCCCTGCAACAGCGCTGCCAAATTAAAATTAAAATTTTGTAATTCTTTCCTTTTTAATTGTCCATTGTATCCGACCCTGACTGAAGACTTTAAAAAACCAGACTGCTGGGTAAAATCCTGGCTTCACGGAGGTCAAGGGCAGAAACTTCCATGGGCTTAACGAGGTCACGGGCTCTCCCCATGTCTGTTACGACTTTATTTATGTTGTGGTTTAATGAACGATTGTCTAATGCAGATGCGTAAATGGCTCCAAATGAGCGCGAGAACCCTGCCGTGGTTGGTGCTGCATGGGAATGGGATATTGGGCTGTCTCTGTCCCAAAGGCCGGGGGTTTGAGAGAAAAGGTAGGGAGAAAATACAATGACTCGCCTATGAATTTTAAGCCAGGTGGTTCATTTTGCCATTTTTGCGGTGCCGCTCCTCCGGCTCGAACCCACGGCCCCGGCGGGCAAAAGGGAATTATTACTTTGCAAAAATACCCCAAAAAAGCAACAAAGTCACACAGGGAACCTGCGGCAGAGGAGGGTAAAGGCTGAAGCCCACCACAAACCCCCTCTACTCGGCGATTACAGCTCCTTTTTATGGTCAGTAGCGTTATTGATCCATCAGCATCTGATCAATAGGGCCCGATTTAATGAACCGATGTGATAATTAAGTGGGGTTTTATGGGTTCAGTCTGCGACACAACCGCTGGCAAAAATGGGTTTGACTCGGGGTTTTAACATGGAGAATAAAGCTTTCACAAAAACAGTTGATGATATTGTGAAAAACATTCGTCTCGGCCTCGGAAATGTACGTCCTTTACGTTTTAAAGAAGTAGAACAGAAAACATTATCAAGAGCATTAGAGGGGTTTTTCTCTGCCAGGAACCAGCCAGTTGCAAATGCTTTCAAATGGAAACAACTCAGAAATTTCAAAAATGTTTGTGAAAAAAAGACATTTTCACTTTTCAACCGACTCTGTTATTGATTTTCCAGGCCGAATAAGGAATGCTTGTTGAATTTTATGGAAACTGATAGTGGGACTATATGAAACTGGCCATAAAAGATAACAGATTTTGTTTTAAAGTCAGATAAAAGTTATAGTCCCATGTTATTTGGCATATGAATTTCCTATGATACCAATAAAAATGTTGGTTATAAAGCATTTCCTGAGGAATGGTTGTAACCCCAAATGATCATGGTTATTTGCTGAGGAAAATAGGTTTTATTCCAAACAATAAACCTATGCAGATTTATTAACCTGGGAAACACACAGCCATTTCATGTACCAATCCGGTCGGAGCTGATGGAATTAATAACACTGATATAATGAAAAATATCTTTTTACACTCCAAAACCATTGCCTGCATAATGTCACACATAAAAGAGTTTACTTAGCAGCCCTTTAGCTCTATTTTCCCATTCTTCGCAGAAGTCTTCATTCACAATGGATTGGTTCGATGTGGATGGTGATATTTGCTGTGTATCGCGTTACTGCGGCACTATTCCCCGTAGATGAATGAAAGCCGAGCACGAACTAACAAGAAAAATACTCGGAAGATGAAAATGCGAAACAACCAAAAATGCCTTTCATGCTTTCAAGGTGATGGCAAGCGAGCGCGATGGGCGCTCGCGGTACCGCCAAACCCTCTCCGGCGCGCTCCGCAGCGAGCGCGGCGTAACTCGCCTTTGCTGCAAGCGTAAATAGCCCGAGCCCCCCCGGAATTCAACGCAGAAAATAAGCGAGGAGAAGATTAAATGAAGAGTTAAGCAGTGCTTGTTCCGCAGCCCTCTGAGCTCACCTGGGAACCAGCCCGCCGGCTCGGCAGAGGGCTGGATCCAGGCTGCAAGGGATATATATGTAATATATAATATATGGATGCTGAGCCCTGATGGTAGGCGTCAGGAGCAGCGCTGCGGGTCTCTCCTGCTGAGATCTGTATTTTCCCTCCCCTTTGAGAGCGCAGCCCTAGCTGCGAAGCACAACTCTATTAATAAAGCAGCACAGCCGTAAAAGCTCCAGCCATCAGCTCCGTCTCTTCTGATCAGCCGGCGGCAGGACTGCGCAGCTCCTGCCCTGCCGTGGCTTTGGGTGGCTGTGCCGTAAAGCGCTCCGAAGGCACCTACAAAGGTTTGCCTTCGCCTGCCACCAGCCTGCCTGCCGCCAGAGCTCAGCATCACCGGTCCCGGCACGGCCAGCGCCTTTCTCTACAGCCACTTGTAGGTCCCAGGCAGCGGCCAAGCCGACGTCCCGCTACATGTGGAACAGAGCTCCCCGAGTTGTTCTCCTAAGCCAATGAAGTTTTTCACGTTATCACGCAATTTTATAATTTTTTTAACGTAGGAATAGCTGTCTTAAACTAAGACGCTGCAAATCGGCTGGCTCAGTCACCAGCTGTCAGCTGCTCGGAGGCCGCAGTTTTGGAGGGCAAAAGCCAAAGCTAGGATGAGGACTCGGCTTTGGGAAAGAGACAACAGAGGTAAATCCTGAAACAGCCAGCTGAACGTAAGGCTTGTTTTAATTAGACACTAAAGTCAGTGCAAAGATAAGATTCAATTCGAAGAATAAGGCATTTTTTTCCCTAACGTTGCTACTTTTAATTTTTCTTCATTTTACCCTGAAACCAGCTACCACTGTTTAATTCATTCCACATTTCCCAAGGTCGAGGACCGCCATCCCGCGCAGCAGTGTGCTCCACAAATGTTATTTCTTTCGGAGGGCAGAACAATGAGTGTTTTATCCCATCCGCTGCCTTCGCATCCTCAGGATGGTCGGGAGCGGTGTCGGTGGGACAGCAGAGATGACGACCATCATGCCAGAGAAGCAGCCCATCGTGAGCCCCGTCCCACCGCAGTGCGTGGAGCAGAGAGAATGAGAAAGAGGGGGTGACAGCGTTTTGGGGAAGGTCTGGCCCCAGTACTCCTTGTCTCGAGCCAAGGAGATGCCAATATGGCTGAAGCAGCGCCCCGAAGCTGGAGATGCTCGGTGCTGGACACCTTCTCTGCAACCTCCCGAGGGCCGTAAGATGGGGACAGCTGAGTCCCACCCGTGGGCTCTGCCTTCTCCCACGCAAAGTGTGCTCCCCTAGGTCAACTGGTATAGTAGGCACGGTGGTGTTGGGTTGACGGTTGGACTAGATGATCTCAGAGGTCTTTTCCAACCTTAACGATTCTATGATCTATCTTTTCAGAATAATTCACTTTAAAAATGCCTCCGAAACCATCAACTGGAAAATCAGGTGGGAAACCCTATTTTTACCTGATTTTGGTACCTCCTCTCGGAATCCCTCAGCTCTACATCTACAGGGATGGGCGCTTTCTCCGGGTGATTAGCTGAGCAGCCTTTAAAGCAGGGGGTCCCGTGTGCAGGCAGAGCACCGACGCTCTCATCCCACGGACCGGGGATGGGGAGGAGGACGCGTGGAGCACATGGCCCTACCACGGCCCCACCTGGCCCCCGGCCGGGCACCTCCGATGCAGCGGCACCTCTGCAGCCAGAGAAAGCACGGAGAGTCACCCGAACCCCCGCCCCAAATATTATAGACTCACCTGACGCGTGATGCTGGCGACCGGGAGGGAGAGGGTTAACAAGGAAATTGCGTTTTGTGCAAATCGGCGCATTCCGCCTTTATAAACGTCTGTATCTATATATAGAGAGGGGCGAACAAGCTGGCTAAATTTCGCCTTTTTTTATAAAGCAGAGCCTAAGTCTACAGGCCACGTATTAAGCCAAACAGCATGTTTTCAGGTAATTAGTGTTTATAATCAGTTTGTAAAGCTAAAGTGGCTCCAGATCACAATGCACTCAAGAAAAAAAAAACATGCAGAAAAGATTTTTTTTTTTTTTTNCAGAGCCTAAGTCTACAGGCCACGTATTAAGCCAAACAGCATGTTTTCAGGTAATTAGTGTTTATAATCAGTTTGTAAAGCTAAAGTGGCTCCAGATCACAATGCACTCAAGAAAAAAAAAACATGCAGAAAAGATTTTTTTTTTTTTTTCTTTGCGTATGCATGCAAATGCCAAATTAACATCTGCATACAATATACGCTCTGGTCAGACCCAGAATATTGTTGTGGTTATGGCCAATTCACTTAAAAGCCTATATGTTTAAAACCTCACATTAGTATGGATGAAATGTTTTCTGTTCCTTTAACTTTTTTTAGGGTTGGGGTTTTTTTTTAAGTTAAAGTTTCACATTAATGGTACTTATAAACCACAGCTGTTTCACTGTACTATATAACAATAGTGTTTTGTATCTGAGCAAGTTTGGAAATCTTCATGCTTACTCAATTCTTCCAAAACCAAAAGCAACCCCACTTGTTCCTTGAAATGGAAGAGGTATCTGTAGGGTTTGCAAAACAATTAGATTCCTGACAGCTTTTCTAAAGATGATGTTTTGTTATTGCTTTGGAGATGAGGTGAAATTCAATCTCGGAGTCAGATGAGATTTGACAATTTTGGCTCTGGGATGGGTTTTGTTGTTGTTGTTATTGCTGCGGAGAAGGGAAGGCTGAGCGGGCTACCTCACTTGCACCAGTGGGTCTCTCCAGGGACGGAGGCACAGCTCGGGTGCTGCCGAGAGGTGAGCGGTGCCGCTTTCCTTGCCGGGGAGTGCAGCCGAGCCACAGCCGGTCGGCTCATCATATATTGATTATAGCACCTACGCGTGCTTTTAGGGTGAAAACGTGAATCCTAGGAGCTCCAGCCAGATGTGCAGCCTCTGGGTGAAGCCGTCGGGTGAACTGCCCGCAGGTCCCCTCCGAGGAGCTTCAGCAGCAGGGACCAAAGGTCTGCAAGCACGCAGCGACTGATGGCTTCGTAGTGCATGGGTTTTCCTGCATGGTCATCCTCACGGCCGTGGTTCTCAGATGAGGGCTGGGAAGAGCGCTTTGCCCTCCCAGGCTGTTTTCATTACGCCGTGTTTACATTTCCCTGTCCTCTTCTGCCCCGTCTGGCCTGATTGCATTGCCCAAGCTGGCACAGCAGGGTCTACGTCCAGCAGCTGGAGATGTGCGTGCACACGTGCGTGCGACCCTGACCCATCCATCTACTGCATTTATCCTGCAGGTGACCACCAGCTTGGCTAGTCACCGTGGGTAGCCCTCCGTAGAGCCAGGTGGTCCAGCTTTGGCCAGCAAAGGTGGCTCATTTCTTCCTTGCAGTGGCATGGTCATGCTAGGAGCAGAGAAGGGGACTTTAATGAGGTGGGGAAGATGCTGGTGGTGCAAAAACGCTGGTGCCAAGCGCTGCAGAAGGATCTTGGGAACAACCCAGCAGTAAAACGGCAGGTGAAATTCAGCAAACCTCTGGTAGGACCATCCTTACGTGGACGCACAGGCAGCTACCGTTAGCACGGCAGTTCCCTGCCTTCACGTTCAGACTTGCTGGTGGTCTCCCGGCCACCCGGTAAGACCCACCCAGGACCCAGGTTGGGCAGCCCTTGCGTAGGTACTGCTAAACCCTAGGTGCCTTTGCAAGCCCATGCAGCCACGGGACGCTCTGCCGCAGATTCCAGGTGTAGAGCTTGGCTTTGAGAGACATGCCTTGTGCTCTCTGGCTTTGGAGGTCGCTGGCTGACGCCACTGGTGACCACGGAAAGCGATAGGCGTACGTGAGGATGCGTGCAGGCAGGATACGTGTGCAGGCAGGATACGTGCCGCCCTCCTGCCAAAAGCAAGAAGATCAAGTTCCTGACAGGGTATTTTATTCTCACTTTCAAGCAGATGATGAAGCAGTTTGTTGGGTGGTGGTTTGTTGTTTTTTGTTTTGTTTTTTTTTTTCTCAGCACATTTCATCTCTTTCTTCAAACCTCCAGTTTTCTGGGAGAGGTTTTGAAGTGGCCTCATTTGTAATCTGACCTCGCTTCTTGTCATATTTGCGTCATCGGCTCTGGGGGCCGTGCTAGGACGCTGACAAGTATTTCTAACTTTAAAATACGACTCTTTGGCAACCCAAAGAAGAAAAAAGAAAAATACCCTGCTGTCTTCGGAGAGTTTCTGCAGCAAAGGGATGAGGGCTCATGGCACAACACAACTGTGACCAAGATTGTCCGAAGTTGCCTGGATCCCACCCTGTTTTATTCTCGCTGGTTATTGTGAGCCCGGTTATTTTCTCCCATGGGCGAGCCCTAGAGGCCAGAGAAACTGCATCCCAAAACGCGTGAGGAGCTGGGGTTGCCGCCTGCTGCACAGGGAGCTGTGAATCTGAACCCTGCGCGCCTCCACAAGTCTCCTGTCTTCTTCTGGGGGTCAAGTAGGATCAGAAAAAGGCTACGGCACACTGTGGTCCTCTCCCGGTGGGTACCACCCCACGGGACACGGGTGCAGTCGGACCCCGTGCATGGCCCCACGGTCCTGATGGGCTGCGGCTGGCCCTCGGGTGTTGCACATCCTAGGAGCTTTATGTAACTGCATGAGGTTTGGCAGGTCCAGCCAAGGCCACCGCAGCTGGGATCAGCCGGCCAGGCCTCCTTTTTGGCAAAGGGAGGTCTCCCCCGCGGGAAGGGGCACAGAAACAGCGCTGGGTCAGAGCGGAGGCAATTACAGCTCCTAAGAAATAAGCAGGGACCAGTTTAAGGCCATTTCCCAAGGCTTACGAGACCAACCCTGCCCATCAATCCCTCCCACCTCCCCTTCCCCGTGGAAATACCTTCTGGCCGTCGCTGGCCCATGTACCTGAGCAAGCGGTCTCGGAGAGATCTCCTTTTTTACATTTCTCATGAAAACCGGCTGCCCAACGGCTGAGACTGACCCAGGTTAGCATCACCAAGGGCACAGGCAGGCAGGGCTCGGGGGAAGAGCCTTGGCTTTACCGGGGGAGAGCAGGCAGGGAACGGCACAGCTCTTAAGGGCGTTTAATAGCGATCTGCTCTACAAGGGGTGGTCCTTTAACCTTCTCACACTCTCACCTGTGAGGACTGCCCAGGTGGAGCTGCCCTCTGACCCACCAAAGCCATCCTTGTGCTCATAGCAGCCCTGCCTTGCAGCTTGCAGCAACCTCGGAGCCTTGTGTTTATCTTCCCCCGGAGACTATATGAAATTTTACATGATAAGTAACGCTTTCTTCTTGTTTTCCCAACCATGAAAAGAAATCTGTTAGGAAATCAGACACTTTCTTTATAATAAAGTTAAAATACCTGACGTGAGATCTCATACTCACAAGAAGACGTGCATCAACACTGAGCTACGTGGATTTCTGTAATCTTGACGTTTAAAAAAAAAAATTAGGCCTGTGTAGATTTAGAAGTAATCTCTATTAATCCCTCAGTTCTTCAAGAGACTCTTCAAGAGTTTAGGGCTTTACATGCATGTAAGCATCTGCAAGGTTGAAACCGAAAGATGTTTCAGCCAGCCCCGAAATGAAAAACGTAAATATGAAATATTAAAACCAGATCTGCTCTAGAGAAGAACTTTGACATTGCCACAAATCTGAAGAAGAAAGGGAAAACTCTGGCATGTAAATTCAGAATGACATCACTTTCTGAGAACCCGATGCCAAAACAGTGCTATCTCTGGGAGAGCTTCAGTGAAAGCTTTTGTCATCTTTGCCAGGTTAATATAACTTTGAGATAAAAAGTACTTTCATATTTATGCCGCAGGATGGGGGGCAGGGGGGAGGGGGTATTGCGTTCATATCTGTAGTACCAAGTCAAGAAACAGAAGATTTGCCATCTTTGCACAAGTCATCGATCTTCCTTCCCCAACTTGCTCCAAAATCCGTTGACACACGATGCTTCTGAAAGGAGACCGAAAACCACAGTGCTCCTTGGTGGCTGAGAAACACTATCCTTAGGGTTCAGCAAATTTTTTTGCTTCGATTTATCATCACCAGCTTTCTACAAATTATCGAGAGGAGCCTTTGTCAAAACTCTGACGCTGCTGCTCTGCTTTACTTGTTCTCCTGCGTCAACCAGTTTGGGAAGGGGGGTGTCCAAAAAAGATAGAATGAAATGCAAATTGGTAAGCTAACACTTTCCTGGAAAACACCTCCTTATCGAGTGCCATCTTTGCAACTCCCTTCCTGCGGGAACCCTGCCTCAGCCCTGAGGTTGTTCCTTTGCAGCACTCTCTGTCCTCAGCAGCAAGTGACCCGTGTTCCGTCACGAGTCGCTGCCGTTGCTTCCAGCCCTGCTCCGAGCTGGCAGGGCAAGGCAGCCCCGGGTCACCTCCGTGAGCGCTTCACCGCTGCGACAAGGTCTGAGGCTTATACGTTGGGGGAATCGTGGAGAAAAGAGCGGTTCACACCTTTACCCTGGAATGCAGGGAGGAAATTGGGTTTTCTCTGGTTGTCCACAGCGGACAGAGCTCGCACGCGCACACGGGCTGTATGCAGTCCCAGAGAACCTGCAGCAAAGGAAAGAAAAGCTGCAAAAAGTTTATGGTCCCGTAACCGCAGCTTTCAAACCAAGGCTAACGCACGTGGCGGATTTGCAGCCACGCTCGGTTCAAGCCTGGGCTGTTTTCCGTGACTACCTCTGCTGACCTCCACACACCAGAGACCGCTTCCTGATGGTGGTAGCTCCTTTCCCTCTAAAGCTTCAGATTATAAACGTCTCTCAGCACCTCCGGGAAATAAAAGCCTGTTCTCCAGCCGCTCGCTGTCGGAGCGGACGCCTTGGGTACCAAGCAAGCAACATAAATATTACAGCTGTGCTAGGCGCCGATGTTAGCAGGGGCTTACACGAGCAGAATTACAGCTGCGGAGATTATCGCGGTCACCTTTGGGACCCTCTGGGTAACACATCTGGTCCAGCAGCACGCTGGCTCTCTCCGTATAGGGGCTATATCAGCAGGGCTGCAGGCTCCGGGGATTGCTGTCCTAGAGCCGTCCCGCGGGGATGGGGCAGAGCTCAGTAAGCAGACACCAGGTGAAAGCTCTTCTCGGGGTGACGTGCAGCACCACGGTCATCTCTTTCTTGGGAAACCCTGCGTTTGCTCAAGCGAACACCAAAATTCCCGTTGGCGTCCAAAGGTTTTCACCCAGAGCGCTCTGCCCGTCTGAGAGCTTGCTCAGGCACGGTGAGAGGCTGGGTTTTGGCTGCTCCGAGGAGATGAGGTGAGAAGGTGTATTGCTGCCGTGCGAAGCTCCGAAGGAGAGCCTGGGGGCCGTGCTGGTCCCGCTGCTGAGACCTGGGGTTGTGGGAGCAACGGTGGCAGGGGACAGCCAGGAGGTTAAATCCGCTGCACACGGCAGCAGATGCTGCCGCACAGCCAGCCCCTACATGTACATCTTGGTGGGGCTTCTTGTCACGGGCCAGCAGCAAAACCAGAGAGGACTTTGTAGAGCGGCGTTTAGAGACGCGGCTAAGGGGGCTGTAAAGCTTGGGATGGAAAAGCCATCCCAGGTATCTGCCCGAGACAAATCCCCCATCAAAAACGCCTACCTTGGGGACGCTGAAGCAGGGATGGCCTGAAGTGAGGCAGAGATCCTGCTCGCCGTGCGAATGCATCAGCTTTCTGGCAGAGCGCAGCCGGCCCAGGCACGTGGGAGGTGGGTTTGTAACCAGAGCTGCCGGGGAGATGGACAGCCTAAGGAAGAGGGACCCAGCAGCGGGGGCCAGGTTTCAGAGGCGTAACCCAGCCTGGGTAGCGTAAAGCTCGTCCCTGACGATCAACGTTTCTAGCAATGCTCGTCTGAGGCATGTTTAGGTTTCATCACCTCGCGTGTTTGGGTTCTCCCCCTGTCAACTGTATTTGCTGTTAATTAAGGCAATTGGAAGGAGGCTGGGTGGCTGTCAGGGCAGGGATGCGTTGGGATAGCCCCTGGCGTGGGAGACGCGGCTGCCGTGGCCCCGTAACTGCGCAGGGAGATGAAGAAGTGAAAACCTGACGAGTGGAAAGCTCCGGAGGCTGCGAGGCACGGCTACGCGCGCCAGCGGGGCTTTACCTGTGGTCTGGCTGCAATCTAGCCGAGCTCACAAATCAAAGGGGTGGGAGGGGGAGCTGCCTGGGAGGAGGATGAAAATTGCAGGCATACGGGTTTCTTGGGCAGGAAAAACTGATTTATTCGTTTGGTTCAGGTCTGGAGTGCAGGCTGCCCATGATGCAATCATTTCAGCGTCCATATTATTTTATTTGCCCTGCTGAGCTCCCACTCCGGAGCTCAGAGATCTGCCAGACCTGGGTGCAGTGCAAGAGTTAACCACTGGGCTGGTGGCTCCTAACATCAATACTCTCTCAACATATCAACGGAGCTTCTAGAAGACTCTTCTGGCCTTGGACAGTTATCAGGCATCCCAAGCTGTGGAATGAGGGGCTGAGCTGGGATTTTCTCCTTTGGCCACGGGCTGTGAGCGGCAAGGAAGGGTTATGGGGAAGGTCTCCACGGCAGTCGGCACCGGTGGAAACCCGCTGGTGAGCAAGGCTGGGTCCAGTCCAGTCCCCCCACCTAAACCAAGCGAGCCGAGTGCCCAAAAGGTTATTTATTAGGAGGAAATGTTATGAAGTGCCTGAGTGATTTGGGAATCAAAGTCCCATTTTCAAAAATTACTTAAGCAATTGTGGGGAGGTTTATAAATTCGCAAATGATGGTTTGGTTTATAACCTCTGTTGAAAGCCAGCGAGAGCTGGGCACGTATTCTTGTGCGTTCGCCTGCAAATGCTCCTCTAGGAGGATAAGGATTTAGTTACAAAGAACGCAAAATATTTGAACCAACCCAATTTTGAACATTGTACGTAGGCTGCTTTCAAACGCAACTAGCATTTACTGAAAACCGACCCCTGTCTGAGGGCCAGATCCTTGGCCGGCGTGACCTCCAGCGACGCTGCTCAGCCAGGTGCCCGTGGCCCGCCGGGGTGAACGGACACAGCCACAAAAACCCAGGCTGCTGCAGGGAAGGTGCCTCAGGAAACCTCTCGTGGGGAGGCAAGGTTACGGGCTGGAAAAATAACAGTTCGAGCAAACGTACAGCATCCGTCTAAAGTTCCTCCTCTTCGGTTACTTTCCAAGACCATCCGTGTTTTCCTGTCGGTGCAATAGGAAGACCCTGAGTGCGTGGAGTCAAGCACAGGGATTGTCACCAGCTGGCATGAGCAGGGACTGGGTCTGTGTGCGTGTGTGTATGTATGTGTGTGTATGTGTGTGTATATGTGTGTGTGTGTATATATGTACGTATATATGTGTATGTATATATGTGTGTGTACATATGTGTGTGTGTATATATGTGTGTATATGTGTGTATACGTGTGCGTATATATGTGTGTACGTGTGTGTATATACGTGTGTGTATATGTGTGTGCGTGTGTGTGTATATGTGTGTGTATACATGTGCATATATATGTGTATACATATGTGTGTGTATACGTGTGCGTGTATATGTGTGTATACGTGTGCGGATATGTGTGTATGTATATATGTGTGTATATATGTGTCTGTGTATATGTATGTGTATATATGTGTGTGTATATATGTGTGTATATACGTGTGCATATATATGTGTGTGTATACGTGTGCGTATATGTGTGTATGTATATATGTGCGTATATATGTGTGTGTATATATCTGTGTATATATCTGTGTGTATATATGTGTATATGTGTGTGTATATATGTGTGCGTATATATGTGCGTATATATGTGTGCGTATATATGTGTGTGTATATATGTGTATATATATGTGTATATATATCTGTGTGTAAATATGTGTGTGTATATATGTGTGTATATATGTGTGTATATAAACACACACGTATGTGTATGTATATGTACATGTATAAGTATTTGTAGATGTATGTGTATATATACGTGTATGTATATATGTGCATAAGTATGTGTATACACATATATGCATACACGCATGTGTATACGTATCTATATGTGTATGTATATAAGCACATCTATGTGTAAGTACGCGTGCATAAATATTCCTTACACACTTCCCTAGGTACCCACCGCTGCTGCGGTCGGAGCCAGCGCAGGGAGGCAGCCGGGTCCTCGAGCCCATCAATTCCTGGCTCCTAACAACGAGCAGAAGCCCGACTGTCCCCCGCTGCTGGTGACCGGGGCTGGCCAGCCCGGACACCCGGGGTTACGTGGGGCGAAGGGGGGCTGTTCTTTCCTGGGGTAACATCAGCACGGCTTGATCCCCGAGGGCACCGCCGCTCCTCCAGCCGGCTCCTGTCGCGACCTGCTCCACGCACGGACAAATAAACCGGAGCCAGGTGGGACGCGCAGGGACCTTGTCCGGAGCCGGGCGTCCTCTGCGGATGGGGCGGCAGCCCTTGCGAGAGCAGCCGCAGCCTGTACTTATGCCAAACATCTGCCAGCCCCGCTTCCACGGCATGGCTTGTTTCTAACCAGAGTGATGTTTTTAAAATCTTTATGATTCTTAACGTGCTCGAAAGAAAATAAATATGTGGTCCACCAGCGAGTCTCCAGTAACAAAGTGCAGGTCTGTAACATTCTCCATCCCGCTCCGCGCTCTCAAAAGAAACAGTGCTAAAGATATATGGGGCAGGTAGAGCTGATGGAAACAGTTTCAACCTCATTTTTTTCCATCAGAAAATGCCATTTCATCAAAATTGACATGTTCCGAGGGATGGTATCGATTTTGACAAAACCGTCGCTGAAAAAGTGTCAGAGCGGATTGTTTCCACCCTCTCGCTTTGTTCCAATAAATTCAGAAAGTTCCACTCCGATCAAGTCCAATTTTCTCTGGATTATGTCAGTCTGCCCGCTGCAGAGAGAAATTTGCAGTGAGGCCGGACCGCGGAGAGGCAGCGCAGCACTTCACGCCGCCCGGCTTGAGAGACTGACTTTATTTCAGGATTTGTTTGGGGTCTTTGCTCCCAGCGGGTTTTTTTGTGGTGGGGAACGGATTAGCTGAGGTGCGTGGGGCAGACTCTGAGTTCTCCCAGCTCCCCCGGGGATTCTCCATCTGGCCGCTGGCCTGAAGGCAGGACTCCACCAAAAGGCACAATAACATCTTGCCGTTGGCGGTCTTGCAGCCACGCTCTGCGAATTCGCCGGCGGAGGAGTGGTCCCCCTTGGACGCTGGCTCGGGGAGCCAGGCAGCAGCTGGCTAGCCACCGGCTGCGTGCGTGGCATGTATGCGACAGGTCCAGCACGTCCACCATGCGTGGGGCGCCTTGGAGGTTGCTCCTTCACTGGAGGACCGACCTGCGTCTGCGCAGGGGCTGGTTTCCAGCCTGAAGTGCCCCCAGCCATCCTTTACCATTCAAAAATGCCATCGTCTCCCCTTCTCTTTTTACGGAGCAAGCGAGGTGACGAGCCATCCTCTCAACTTTGGTAGGTCTTAGTTCTTGCAGGTGGCAAGAAAAATTCTGTGCTAGCTATAGCCCTGGGGAGGTTTCAAGGTGTGAATGATCCACCTCCCGGCAACTTCCAGTCCCTCCACCCCTCGGATCCCCTGTAAGTGCCCCCCCAGCCCCTCTGAGTTCCCCTTTCATGCCCTCTGCATTCGGATCAGCCCTATTTCCCTCTGGACACAAGAAGGAAAGGCTGAGCACTGGGCTTTTCCTTCCTCAGTTTGGATGTTCAGACCGGGGTTTGAACCCCGAACATCCTGGACTTCCAATGGAGAGAGCCATGCTCAGCGCCAAGGACTCTTCAGTGACAATAATTGTCATCATTACCATTATCAACATGGGCAAAACTATGTATTTTTCCTCACTTTCTCAGAACTCAGTGACCTACTGCAGCTGGATCTCATTGTCCTTCCTCTTCACACTATGTTTTTCTCCGCTGCTAAAACGTCAGCCTTAGGAAAGCCCTTGTTGTGGCAAATTTCACCCCAAATAATATATCATCCATCACATTTCCAGCTGCAAATGTCTACATTTCTAACTGGGAGTGCCTGGTAATCTCGGTAACACCTCTTGCTGCCGGGGCCATCGGCGCTCATGTCCTGCTGCCAGCACCAGCACCAGGACCCCCCTTCTGCTCTCGTAAGTGTGTCGGTCGTTCAGAGACCTCTGCTCGGACCAAGCCCAGTTGTCCCCCTCAGGGCTGAGCTGGGTGCCGCTGTTTATACAGCCAAAAAGATGCAGCCTCTGCCGCAAGGCTTGCATGCCCGTAGCAGCATGAGGGGGTAGCGTGGGGCTTGCTCCTGGGGGGACACAGGTACCAAGAGCATTTTCCCACGCGGCAAGGTTTATCCTTAACCCTCCTCGCGGGGGACACCAAGCCGTGGTGTCCTCGAACTTCCTTGACGGGCGACAGCGGATCTGCATGGGGACAGGCCACCGGGGTTTGCTTTTCAGTGGCTCTACCCGCACCACAGATGCTGCCAGGCAGGGAAACGGGGGGACAGGCTTCGAGGTGAGCGGCTGAGGGTCTGTGCCTGTGCACGGGCAGCTGGTCCCAGGCGGAGCCCGTCCAGCAGCAGCTCTGCAATAGCATCGGTCGGGACGGATAACTGACCCATGGCTTCCTTGCGAAAGCTCCTCTCTCACGGCAAAGCATGGGGGGAAAAGGAAGGCAGCTACCAGATTTCAAAGACCTGAGTTAAATCCAACGGCTGAAACAATCCCCCCAATTTCTTTTTTTTTTTTTAAATGAGAAAGTCCCTTCCCTAATCATAATTGTTAACATTGCAGCTTTAATAAAGGCTACCGACAGTCAAACAGTCAAGAAAAGAACAGAAACCAGAAGCTTGACCGCACAAAAGCCACTCCGCTGTCACCCGGCATGCTTCGCTCTGCTCCCCGCGCCTGCCCGCCTTTGAGTGGCACCCCATGGATTGGCACGGCACCTCCTCGGGGCACCTCAGCCCTAAATACCTGCCGAAGAGCAGGTTTCTGCTGTGGCTGGGAATACGCTCTGCGTGTCTGTCTGTCTGTCCCCGGCTGGGAAAGCGGAGGCTTCCTCGCCGGCTGCAGCAGGCTGCCGTTGCGTGTTTGTGGAACAATAGGGTCTCCCTCTGGTGGCAAATTCCGCCCGAGGTGTGCTGACATCGCGGGAGGGATGGGGCTGCAGGACAGCAGGGCTGGCTTCCAGCCGGCTGCCTGGGCATCGCTCGGCTGTGCAGCCCCGGCTGTCAGGCTGCGGGGATGAAGGGGCTCATGGCCCCGCTGCCACTGGCCCCTGCCTGGGACAGGGGTGCCCAGGATGCCCCGGGCAGCACCACTGGCACAAGCTTCCTGCAGAAGCCTCTGGAGGAGCGGGCGCACGATGCAGCCCATCACACGACGCATCCCATCACACGACGCATCCCATCACACGATGCATCCCGTCACACGATGCATCCCGTCACACGACGCATCCCATCACACAGCGCATCCCATCACACGACGCATCCCATCACACGACGCATCCCATCACACGACACATCCCATCACACGACACATCCCATCACACGACACATCCCATCACACGATGCATCCCGTTACACGATGCATCCCGTCACACGACGCATCCCATCACACGACGCATCCCATCGCACGATGCATCCCATCACACAGCGCATCCCATCGCACGATGCACCCCATCACACAGCGCATCCCATCACACAGCACATCCCATCACACGACGCATCCCATCACACGACGCATCCCGTCACACGATGCATCCCATCGTCGCATGGACAGAGCCCAAACGGTCTCAGCCCCGAGGCCGGGTCCCCAGTTTCGGGACGTGGCGCCTTGCCTGCGTGCAGCGCTCCTCCGGCAGCCTGTGCCCGGCAAGCGCTTGTGAAGGGAAGGGATGCCTTTGCCTCGCGGCTGTGGCAGATGCTAAGCATCAAGCTGTTGTCTGGGGTTTTGGCAGGTTCACGACAGGCTTGGAAGGGAATGACTCAGGCACTCGCACACTACCCTGGCAGCACGCTAATTAAAAGGATCGGACTCTGCGCTATGTCTCTGTCCAACTCCAGCACTCATGTCTCGCTCATCCCAGACGTCTGTCAGAGCCCCCGGTCCCGTCCCCGTGGGGTGCAGGAGCGCTGCCCCATCCCGGAGGGGATGGGGGAGATGAGGGCTCACAGCTGGGTCCCCACGCAGCAGGGTGCTGCGAACCCAGCTAACAGCAAATACCAGCCTGAGCCTCGGGCGCTGGGAGGCGGGGGGTTTAGGGTGCACCCAGCCCTGAAGCACCCCTGAAGCACTCCAAGGCTTTAGGAACCAGAAGGTGCCGCAGGGCTAGGCGCAGCTGGCAGAATGGAACAGCCACCTACAGGACATGGCACGGCATTTTCAGGCTATTTCAGCCTTTTTACAATGGGCTGCCACCATGGAGGTGGGCATTCCCACTCACCCAGACCCCTCCGCAGCGTAGAAGCTGAGCACGGGCAACTGGCTTCTCCCAGCTCCCCAGCAGAAGGGCTTTTTGGCAGCCCTATACAGAGGATAGACTAGTTTCTTCAGGCTCGTGAGCAGTAAGGTTTCAGAATTGGGGATGCCAAGGGCTCCTCTGCCCTCCCAGACCAGCAGAGTCCAAGAGAGATGGGGCTTGGGTTGTCCCCGTGTTCTCCTCTTCCCTGGGAGAGGTGATACTTGCCCGGCTGCTGCGGTGCTGGGGTGGACAGAAAGGCCGTGTGTGCTGCGTTCCAGCTTTAAGGGTGTTGCTGTCGGTCATCTTTTCCAAAGCTGCTCTGCCACATACTCGAAGGCAGCTTGAAATGGATAAGCCTGGCAGGGGACTAGCCAGAGCTGTTAGTCATCGCTTTCAGGTGACTCGTCCGTCCTCGCATCCTTTAAAATGTAGTCAGTGACAGTTTGGTGGCGGATCTTGCCCTGGGACAGTACTCTCGCCTACTCAAAATTCCCTCCTTTCCCTCCCATGCTTTGTAGTCGGTTGCAAAGACCAGCTCTAGCTGGAGGCTTTGCAGCAGCAGAGGCAAAACTGAATTTTGCCACCCCGAGGTTGAAGGCAAAATAATTTCCTGGGGTGGGATGTCAAATTTGGCATCCTGCTCGCTCCCTCCCTCCCACAAAGACACACTCTCTGCAAAAAGCCAGGCGTGTATTCTCCTGCCAGGATATTTCCTCCCTGTCCCGCTGTAGGACCTTCCCCTTCTCCAGACAATGAAGGGACCGAAGCCAATGGCAGCGGCTGGTGGAGCCAGGGAATGCAAAAGCCCAGTGGAGCCCGTCCTGAACGCACCCCAACCGGCTGGACAGGAGGGGGATAACAAACCCCGGTGTGTGGGCCGTGAGGGGCAGCCCTGCCACCGGCCCCCCGCTCGCCTGCAGCCAGGTGAGGTGGGTGGGAGCTGGCCCAGGGCTGGGGGGCGGCCACCCACCTCCCCTCCTGCGCCCGCAGCCAGCCCCATAGCATCAGGAGTCACCCAGCGGGGCCACGGCCTCCCCGACGCAGGGGAACCCCAAATCCGCACATGCAATTAGGCATGGGGAGCAGGGCTGCGACGCACTCACAGCGACACAGGGTCCCTGCGTGGGTGGGTGCACGAATCCAGACCCTGACAGGTCTCTGCTGCTCGCAGGCAACCGGCGGATGCCATCGGAGGCTAGGGGACAGCGGAAGAAGCAGCGGTGCTGAGCCGGACCCCGAGGGAAGAAGGTCGGCAGCACGTGCCCACGATAGTCACTTTTTATTAAGGTTTGTTATTATAAAAATATATCATAAAACATTGTGGCGTATTTGTCCATTTCCACTCCGGGGCAGAGGCACTGGAAGGCTCGGATGGAGCAGATTCCATCACGCAGCTGCTCTGGCTGCGGCGTGGGGAAGCCAGAAACCGTTCCCTGGAGGAAACACGCTCCCTTGGGCTGGGGCAGAGCTGGGGACGCTCCGAGCCATTGCTGGGGACGAGAGGCGTTCGCTGCCCTGCATCCAACAGTCTTCGGGGAGGAGAAAGGAGAAAGAAAAACTGAAAGCAAGGGAAAAAAAAAAGAAAAGGACAAAATAAAGAAGGAAGAATGAGTCTCTTCTGTCACCCCTTTCCAATCGGATGGAGGTAAAACATCCCGCCGGGCAGCGTGCGTGAACGTCCCAACCGTGCTCCCCTGCGCAGGGATTTGCCGTGGGAGGTTGTCACCTCTCGCCGCCCGGGCTGTCTCCTCATCCCCACAGGCACCTGCCGGAGGCGGTGGCACTTTGGGTACAGTTCGGTGGCACTTTGGGCTTCGGTTACAGTTTGCAGGTGCTTATTCCCAGGGTCACTGTCTCTTGACTGCTGCTCCGCGGCTCTAGGAGGAGGAGGCTGGGATAGAGAGTCCGTGGATGGTATTTAGAGGGTCTGGAGATTTCCCCACAGGGCTGGCAGGTTTTCTGTCCACGACTGCAGGAAGGGTAGAGGGGGGGAAAAAAGGCAACAACAAAGCAGTGGATTGATGGACTCCAAGCACGTCGCTGCAGCTGGGCATGTCCCACATCTGCACACACACACACGCATGGATCCTCTTCCAAGGGCTCCCCACCAGGTCCCCCCGTCCGCCTGCCCCCAGGAAAGCCACCCCTTCAGAAAGGGGCTGCCAGGCTCTGTGGATTGGACCTCTCCCGGGGAAATGGAGAGGAAAGGGGGGATGCACCCCCCTGGCGATAGGGCCCGTGATGATGACAGACACCCTCTGCGTTGCCGGGGATCTGGATCTGCCTGGGGAGGTGACCCAAACCCACCCCAGCCACGGAGAGAACACGTCCCACACACTTTCTTAAAGCCTGTGGTTGGGGTGCCCTGAGGGGGGACTGCCACCAGTGCGGGGAAGAAGGGGAAAGGATCTCAGCTGTAGGTAAACTGGTGTCGAGCTTCTCCCCAGCCCCAGCTCATCCCAGGCACGCCCCAAGGCTGGGCCAGGCTCCGTGTACCCCCGCACTGTCCACACACGGGCTTTCGGGGCCGGGACAGGGTGCGAGGTGTCCCAGGGCTGCTGTGGGCATAGGGATCAGCAGGGAAATTTTTCTGGGGAGGCAACGGAATCGGAAAAGCTCTGAATTGGAGGGCGAAATTGCCCGCTGAGTTTGTCTTTTTTCCTCTCTCTTTCTTTTTCTTCCCTTCCTTCTCTCCCCTTCTCTTTCCTTCTC